>CM042692.1:91444855-91644855 GCA_023614405.1 Avena insularis | reverse complement strand
TAGCATCTCTCCAGAGTCGTATTCACCGAAAGTAGTTCATATCATCCCCTAATTCTACTGGGTTTGGTACTAACCCCCTAACTATACTAAACCGGGTTACCCCTGTGTGCTAACGGCTGTTTTGGAGGGTGGTTTTGTGCAGTGGACCCTTGTTTAGCGGTGGAGCAACCCGGTGTAAATAACCCCGGAGTTTCGATCCCTTACCTCCTGTCCGTTATACTTGCTTCCTCCTCCTTCTTATAATATCCGTCAGCCGCCCTTCATCGTCCTTTAAATCCATTACCTCCTCCATCCGCTGTTGGTGGCGTCCCCCTCAGCCCCTCACCAATCTTCTTACCTCCTCCTCCCAATGAGCCAAATGGAATCCGGATGTACCAAACCCTGCCGACGGCCCGGTGAAGACAGCGATTGGAGTAGCGGTGAATTTGTGGTGGAATGCGATCGCGGATGGAAGTATGTGATTGTGGGTGGGTCTGACACTGTCTCGGAATCGAGCAGCGATGGTACTGCCGTCCATGACAAGAGCGTGAGATGGAAGTGGCCAGTGATTCGAGATGAAATATTTCCCCTTCCTCTGTCCCAGGTGTCGCCTCCTCCCTTCTTCCACCCGATTTGAGAAGAACATTATTCACTACGGTAGCGGGGCTGCATCCTCCACGGGTGTTTCCACACATAATCGTGTGGAAGAAGAACATTCGAAGAGAAGGAGATGGATTGAGAGATGGATAGAGGAGATGAATTCGGGGAGATAAGTCAGTAGTGTTGTTTGTAGAGTAGTACTAAGAACATGGTTGTATTTTAGGAACTAGAGAGTAGTTTGTAGCTTTATAAAATGCTGCAATCTTTTGTGAGTTCGAGTTTACAGTGTAATTTATAGCTCTCTATGTATCTTCTTTGCAACCTTTACAGTTAATGAGACAAAATGGACTCAGTGTAGTTTTTGTAACTTACTGCAACGCTTTTGGTTAATAGGAGACATATGTAATCTTGAAACCATGGTATGTAGTGTTGCAACCTTTTGGTATATATGAATGAGCAAGTTAGAGAAATATAGATTGGAATTATGTATGTTTGAATAACGGCACTTCTTATTTAGACAGCATTTTGCAACCATGATATGTAGTGCTGCTATTGTTTGTGAATTTGAAATGTGCACTGATTTTTGGCAGCTTTTTATCATTTGTTTGTCAGCAATGATTTTGGTAGTATTGTGTACATTTGTTTGTGAAATAGTGGTAATTTATACTTTAGCCCTCTTTGCTTGGCACATATTATTATGAATGATGTATGTCATGATTTGATTTAAGATATGAAATTAAAAATCACCACGGTTCTTTTAGGATGTTACAATCTTAGTTGAAATTAACTTCCGTGAAGTTGTTTGTTGTGTACTAAATTGTGACAGACAATATAGTTCCACTATAATATATTTTATTCCTTAGCCAGATTTCTAGCACACTCACAAGTAACAACATTGTTCACTATAATGTACCACAAACAATTGTTACCAAATAATAATTGCAATTCAATTCTAATAAATCACCGAGGTTTGTCCAACAGCTCTTGCTCTCCACCTTCTCCACCTTGCTTTCTTTTTCTCCCAATAACCACTTCATTTCTCCTGTTTTAGTTTTACAGGATTACTGTCACAACTTGGGACATTGGAATAGTGCTAGCAAGCTTGTCATACAGGGCACTTGATTGAGCTGCACATGAGCTTGCTTTGCAAAGAGTAAGTAATTGCACTATTAAGCATAATAGTGACTCAATAAAATAGTACTGTTGTATTGGTTTTCACATTTTATATATTTTACCTAAGGGGGAACAAATGGCTGTGGGCGTGGAAGCTTTCTTATGGGGTGGTTCCTGCTTTGCACTTAGGAATGTGCATTATTAACTGGTGATATGTGTTAGAGTTTGTTTGCATGGCATGGAAAGCTTGATGAGACTGGACTTACCAGAGCTTGATCTCTTGAGCCAGGGTGCTTTCTTTCTTGATCTAGCTTTCTTCTCAACATATAGCTTTATGTTTCTCTTGTTCTTGGGGTGGTTCTTCTTTGTACCACACATTGTGAGGAATCAATTAACATTCGGTGGCAATTGTAACTTAAGTAAAAGGACATGAAAATGAATTTCTAGATTACTAACACGAGGGTGATGCTTTATTTTCTTCTCCTACCACTCTTGGTTGCTTTCTTGTTGTGGGCATGTTCTCTCCCACAACATCCCCGGATTCACTAGTCACACTTCCTTTTGTTATGACCTTCCCCTCCACATCTAGGGCATCTAATTGTGCATCCCTTTCTTGATAATTTGTATGCCTTTGGTTTCTCTTGCTCTTCCTTCTTCTTCTCTCCAGGTCTTTTGGCCTTCGGGCATTTTTCTTCTTAATTGAGTGGGAAAAGGGCCTCGGGTTTTGGGACCCTCTTGGCCAACTCTCTTTGCCCTCCTTTGGATGCAAGACATGTTGTACACACAGTGTCTTAACTATCAATCCTATAGCAAAAAAGTCTGCAATAAAATCATCAATTCTTCTCTTCATATGTATATATACTTGATGGCATAGCAACATGTCAAACCAAATAAATCCCAATACTCTTTGCTGACTACATGTATATGTTTTTCCAAGTTAAGCGGTGAATCTTCTCCATGTAGCCGCCATAACCCTCAAATCCTTGAGTTCCATTGTACAACACTTGGCGGATACTTGATCTTTTTTACATTCCTTCCAACTTCTTGCGAAAAATATTGGGGTATATTGTTTCCAACCACCCGCCGACTTCACCACTTATTCTGCTATTCTTTGCCATCACCTTTCTCCTCATGATTTCCATAGAAGTAATTACAGAGATGAAAACCTTGCTCTCATTATAAATTGTTAAATGACTCACCTGATTATTTTTCTTGGAATCGTGGCGGAACCAAGCTTAAAGTTGGCTCCTACACGATTGCTGCTGGAAGCGGTCTTCATCATATCCACTTGCCTTACGTTGTTTTCGATTGCAAGCTTGGCCTATTGTAGTTGAAGCTTGAATCCTATCACTTTCGATTTAACGCACAACCCAAAACAGCTTTGGAAAGCTTTGTCTGTCTTTGCTTTCTCAATTGGCATATATATGCCTTGCACACATTCTATGTTACGCCTCGAAGTTATCTCATTCACCTTTGCCTTGATAAAATCCTTCCTAACGTCGAGATGTAATGTAGCCATCCCTCACCTTGATTTATGGATACATATATCTAACTTTTGGAATAATAGAAAATGAACGATTACTATTGTCATGATTTTTCTCCTTCTCGCATAGCCCGTACAATTGGGTACATTTAGTTTATTCGGAGTCTCTGACCAAGCGCTGCCCACAATCATTGGCCACCTAACTGTACCTTTCGAGAAACATCCATAAAGGTACAACTCTTTCTACAACTTGACAAAGAAAAACTCTCTTGCAACCTTGAAACAAAACATAAATTCTTCCCGTTCGAACACAGGCTTGTCCCGGGTTATCTGGAGTTTAAAGTTCTTGACTTCCTTTGTGTACTTCGAGGTTGCTTGACTAGTTCCATATGGTAGTCACCTACACTCTGAAAATTCTCCATTCGATTCCATCAACAATCCTCTCTCCATCACAATCCTTTTGCTCTTTTCCATTTTGATTCCTAACATCGACTTTAGGTCCTCGAAGCACTCTCTCATCTTCTCAATCCTCCACCGGGATTATCCACGAGAAATCGCCCTAAAATACTTCTACTTGCTTTATCATGCTAGTGACCCGACATTTGGTCCTCCTTCTTTACACAATGGTGCACATTGTTGTACCCTACTAACTGTGAACCAATGTGACACATTCCAGGTACTAAGTGAGCCACATATATGCTCGATTACAGCCGACCCAATTGCATTTAGCCAACCTTACAGTCCTCTCATCACTTGGGAAATATTAAGGATTGCTTAAATTTTTTTTAATCCATAATTGACCTGGTGCTTGTTTGAATTATGCTGCTATCCCATGGAAAAATCGCCCAACCTCAAACTCTTGCCCACCCTCGGCCTCTCCATCCTTACTTTCATGTTTACTCTTCCCTTATTTTAACATTTCCATCTTTGTCTTCATCCCATATGACAGATTCGTCTTGGGAATTGTCAACCGATCCTTCCATCTTCTTGATCTCCCATAACATTTCTGGAACGATATGAATTCTTACGGCACTCTTGTTATACGCTCTTCACTCTCCAAGCATTTGCCTCTTCACTCTCTTTTCGGACTCTTGTGCTTGTTTTACATGTAACAAATAAGCACTCTTCATCTTCACCGCACTATCATCACTATCTACTTCATGGAGCTGACATCGTAGTCACTATCCTGCAGGCCCATCATCCTCGCCCTTCCTTAGAATCTTCATGTATTTCTTCTATCTCCTTACCTTTTGTGCTGCATTTGCTACCCCTAACTATGGCTGACAATTTACTTGCTACATTTGGCTGAACAACTTCTCCTCTTCTTGGTGCTTATCATTGCTCAAGTTATTCTTTTCCCGCTCTTAATTATTTGCTAATTGCTCGACTTGTTGCTGCTCTTAGTGATGCTCTTCATCATCTCATGCTCAAGACAATAAGTGTTGCTCTTGGTGCCATAGTGGGTGCTTCTCTTGATCATCGTCTTGCTGCTGATGTTGGTGCTGCTCTTGGTGCCATAGTAGGTGCTGCTCATACTCGACTAAATTGCTACTCCTCTTGGGTGCTTCATGCTTTCAGCTTGGTAATCTTGTGCCATTTCGTCCTCTTCATCGTGACTAGATATCTATGGGTGCCTTGCAAAGATCTCAAAAAACCACCAGGTTCTCTTGTCACATACCTAGCCATCTGCTCACACTTGTGTTGTCATCAAGGCTACACATGGGCATATCCTTCTCAATGAAGTCTCCATTTCAAACTTATCTCTAGCAAATCTTCATGAAGCTTTCCCATGAAATCAAACAGGTGCCTCTTCAAATCTACTGAGAGTGAGATTAGTAGTCGACATAGTTGACATGGCGCTCATTCCCTAGACTTGCTTCCATTCCTTATCAATGTATTCCAACGTCCACGATAATGAAGCGAACACTAGAACATTCCATCCTACAAAGACAAAAAAAACAATCTGAAAGATTTCCATACAACATGAAGCTAATCCTACAATGAAAAAATCCTTACATGGTGTGCCTTATCACTGCTACTATACGCTAAACTTATGTGCTTGGTGGGTTATGTAAAGGTTCTCTGTGTAGAAATTTGTGCTAGAATTTTTAGAGTAGAATTAAGGCCGAGATTGAGGGGTATTTGAGGTACATTGTGCTTCACCACTAAGGTGCATACAAAAAGGGAGAAATACAGCCAATGTAGGAAGAATAAGTGTTGAAGGAATAGAGAGACAAAGCTAAACAAAGAGCAAAACTAGAATCTGCTCATTTGTATCTTCTTGTTAAATCATTCATAATGAAGCAAAGTGTGTTGATCCTAGCTTCTAGCCACAGGCGCATGGAGTACTTGCATGAATACCTATTTTTTGTTACTTTATTTGGATTTATAGATATGGACAAAATATCGCACTAACAATATGAACTTTGTGGTACTAGGTAAAGATTCTGGTAGAAAATATTTGCCCTAGATAAAATTTGAATCTCATCCTTAACTACACAATGGTGCATTTTTTCAATTCCTAACACCCTATCTTTGACAGTGCCCCAAACCACTGGGTTGGATCAGATTGATACGAGCAAGATGAAGTCATCTCACTGCGCCGCCGCGGCACTACTGGCCATGATTGATTCCAACGATCCTCATTTGTTGATGCACGATCTGTTGACATTGCGTTCTCCACGCATGTGTCCGGTGGAGAAAACTGAATGTCGGAGGGAGAGGGCAAAGGAAGCGGATAGACGTACTAAGAGGAGAGGAGGTCATCACATGATCGCGAAGAGGAAGCTTTTGATCGCCGCCTACATGAGAGATAGCAACCCATGGCCCGTCTCTTTCAGCGCCCGTAATTGTAAGTATTCTGGACCAGATTCGATCAGCGCGCAACTATCGACCGTATAGCCAACTGGTCCGGCCCAGCAGTCGATACAAGTCCGGGAAGACATACCAAACAGAAATCAATTGTACCCGACGTGGCATCCAGTGTCCAAACCGGTGTCCACCCTGGCCCCAACAATTGTAAAATCTCGCTGGGGTAATTTGCAGTTTAGTATAATTAGGGGGTAATTTGCCCCTTATTAGTTAGGGAGAAGGGTGATAGACCAAACCCGATGATTAGGGGTGATATGGACTTCTTTCTAGTCTACCTCGTGCTAGCAACAAAGTATCAGGATGATGGCCGGCCCATGTCCTATCTGCTTCAGGCGCTGCGAGTCAAGTACCGCTCAGAGCGGCCTATAGGCGCTCGGCGAATCCTATACGCCACTCATAGCGGCTCCGAGTCGGAGGCTTCACACACCACGTGCCAACTAGGCCTGGTCCATTTCTTCCACTTCTTTCGATGTTAAATTTTACATGTGTGCAATGGACTTTTTTTGTACCCAAGAGATCATCGATCGGGACCTTTTTTAGAGAGCTATACTATCGGTTGCTGAGAACATTTACGGTCTTTCCTTTTTACATATTTTTCCCTCTTTCTTTTATTATTCATGTTTTTTAATTCTTTTTAGATTTTCGTTGATTATCCTTACTCGTCAAAACATTTGCCGCTTCCAAGAGGTGTCAACCTCTCGCGCCACCTTCTCGGTGTTCTAGGAGAGGTTCATTTAACTTGACAAATTCTAAAAATGTTCATGAATTTTAAAACATTCATGATGGTTCTCATGAATACATTCGTGAAATCAAAATTATTCATCGGCTTCAAGAAATGTTCACATGGTTCGCAATAAATTCATTCACGAGTCTAAAAATGTTCATCGGCATCAAAAAAATGTTCATGATTTTTTTAAAATGTTCACATAGTGCAAAATAAATACGTTCATGGATACAAAAATTGTTCAACGGTTTAAAAATATGTCCAAGTTTGTTTGGAAATGTTCATGGATTTAAAAAATATTTCAACGGGGTTCTAAATAAATACATCTCATGGATTAAAAATGTTCATTAAGCGTCAAAAAATGTCCATGGTTATAAAATATGTTCTCGGGGTTTGTAATAAATATATTTCTGATTCTAAAATTATTAAGCACCGCTTCAAAAAAATGTCCATGGATTAAAAAAATGTTTGAAAGTGGTTCCAAATAAATATATTCACAGATTCTAATATTTGTTCGTTGGACTTCAAATAATATTCATGGATTTTTAAAAATGTTCACGTGGTTAGAAATAAATACATTCGTGGATTAAAAATGTTCATCGTTTTCAAAAAATGTTCATGCATTATAAAAATGTTCAAGTGGTCTTAAAATAAATACATGCGGATTCAAAAACATTCATCAGTGAAATCCAACAAGAACTATTCAATTTTCAAAAAGTTTGAAGTTTGAAATAAATCAAATTGATCAAATTTTAATTCTGAGGTTTTTAAAAATTAAACATTTTCAGTATCTGTACATTTTTTAATCTGAACTTTTTAATCTGAATATTTTTGGTGACAACACTTTTTTTGGTTTTCCTTGTTTCAGTACGTCATTTTGTTAGGTTGCAAAATGTCTAACTTTGTTTACAATTTTATAACAAGAAAACCATGTTTTTCTTAAATCAAAATTCAAACTATCTTTATCTGGAGCAATATTTTTTAATTAAATCACGTGGAACTATCTAAGACGACATGTCAGAACAATGAAAGATAACTATGAAGGGCCGAGGAAATCAGGAGCAATACGATGGAGAAAAATAGTGGAACCGCGGAAAATACAGAAGCAGGTCGTCTGGACTAATAAGGGCCGGCCGCATAGCGGACGCACGACGTGCGGTTCTCGATGATACACCGCTTAAAGCGGTGTATACAAGAACCACCGATTTTCGGCTGGTTACTGTGGTTGCATTGCTTGCTTCGCCCGTGGAAGCTTTACTAGGCTTTCGCACGACTAGGCCCTTCGCACAGGGACCAGCCGTGGGACGCAAACAACGGTGGCCGTTGTGCTGCTCAAAGCGTTGTTGCAAGGCCATGCACCCATACCGTTGGATTGGGGAGCGCCTGGAGGCGCTATGCGCTGCTATTAGTGGCATGCCACACTCGTGCCTTCTGAAGCAGAGTTCGACATGGGCCGGTCCATTGAAAGACTTGTCGCCGCTCTGTCTGGTGCCTCGACTGTTTCGGATTCAAGTACCCTACGCGTATCAATCTGAACATGTTGGACAGTTTTTGCATGATCCCATGTACAAAAAGACAAAAAGATCACCGGTTGTACTGCTTGCACCATTTCCACTAGACGTGACTGCTGTCCTCTGGACCGCAAAGCCAACCAAATTTGGACTATAGATGCACGAAACGGACCGGTCCGCGGGGTATGGTCCGTTTGCCCAATGATACACCGTTGGGCTTGGCCTTTGTCCTGTCGGACAGGTTTCAGACAATCTACGTTCTTTTTGGGGCGTCGGAGTTGGCTAATTCAAATAGAACCCAAATATAGAGTCAAAACAAAAGAGCATAAAAACTGTCTAAAATAGCTAGAGGAGCACTTAGGCGCGAACACGATCATTTTCAAAGGAGCACATAAAGGAGCGCTGATTGTTAGAGACGAAAACTTCCAGAGTGTGTAGATACTAGATATTGTCCTAGAATGTAGAGTAAATTAAAGTTTATTAATTTGAACTTGGAAAAGAGTATAAAGATGATGTCAATTATACACATAAGCAAAATTTTAAAACAAGTCTACCGTGTCCTATAATAAGGACAGGATCGAGACGAACAAATTGCTCTACATATCTCCAGAGAAAATAACGAGGAGAAGGCAGAGATCTATAAACTGCATAGGCGAGAGACAATAATGTACCTACCTAGCTGTCAATGAGGATGAACCATGGACTAGCTCTACGCGACCCTTGGCGCCTCGCGACCACGCCCGCGCCAGGGTGGTCGCGCTCCTATCTCCCTAAACTCTCTAGCCCTACACTCACTTACGGTCTCTGTCATTACGGTGTGGTGTCGGTGTTGTCCTTAGGGAGGCCGCTTGTATCTATGAGTACCAAAGTTATAAAAGGCAGTCAAGCATGGCGGTACCCTAAGTTGCTGAAATTACCGTGTTTAGTGAAAGGTTGGGTAGCCAACTCTGAGAGGGAGCCATTTGAGGCAAACTCATTCTACTTTGCCAAATACAAACATTAGTTAAGCCGCCCCACGTGAAGTGAGCGGTCAGGACCCACATGTGAGTTATCTCTCTGACGTTGTGTTATCCGCATGACAACAACCTCTTAGGCAAATCGAGCAGCTAAGTGGATTGGATGGTTGACCAATTTCACAAATCCATTCAGCTTCCCCCTATGGCACCGCGGGCGCAGAATCCACACTTCTGGCATGGGACGATCGCTTGGGACATTTGACTTCCCGAGGGATGAAGTTACTTTTTGATTCCAAGTGTTGTGCGCCCAGGATGCATCATTGTCACACGGGCCTTGATCGTGATACCCGAGCTCAAGATGGCAGCATCGCCGTAGCACGCCGAATTCTGAGCTGGCAACGCCTCATGGCCGACGACAGTGAGTAGTTGAGAGCAAGTGTGAATCCTACTATCAAGAGAAGAAGGATTACGCCTACCTGGCGGGTGGAAATACACCTTGTCTTTGCTAATCGTGACTAATTACAAGCCGCTGGGCTGGCTCTCTGAATCCTCAAATTTTTAAATGCTAGCCCGGTATTTGATAAACATATTGTGTCCACGATTTTTACATCCCAAGTGGGATCGTAGACCCCACTACTGGTAATTCTGGTAGTCAGCTTTATAGAGTCTGACTCCAAGGGCAAGGTAGTATTGAAGCCATTGTTTCCACGATAGAAGAAGCGTCTGCCCGCGTTAGCGAATCACCATATGCACGGTATGGTTCTGCTGTGCGTAATCATGTTGAAGTATGGCTGAGCGGTACGCAAGAAAGTTCAAAGCTTCATGGATGAGCGTGGCATCATGGTTCCTATAACGTGTGACGATCCGGTCATTAATTAGATTGATGAAAGATATGCTTGGATTGCATGTTTTGAGCTGAATTGTGATACTAGATGTGGAAGCCGCTGCAACTTCAGGGTAAGTCGCTATTCTTGGACGTCATTGGTTGCTCGAACCCAATTAGCTCCTGGTAAGCAAAAGTCGCCAGAGGTTCGCGTGATGTTTTGTGCTGAATTGTAATTTTGTTTTATTTACTCGTAGATTATTAAGCGATTATACCTGACGGATCTTGTTTCTTTGTGAGCGTCAAGTGAGGTTAGAAACATACCGTGCGGATGGAATCATTTTGTCGTTGCGAAAATTCAAAAATGAGTGAAGATAATGGCTGGACACGATTCTGGTGTCCATTGTCCACAGCGATGCGATACGATCGTGAAGCTAAGAAAATTGGCACCGAGGAAGAGGAAAGAAGGCGAGAAATGAAGAAGCCCGATGAGCGTGAGACGAAGGCTTGGCACCCGGAGGAGGCTGCGAAGAAGGCTGCCGGCAATGAAGATGCATAGTAATGTGTTGAACTTGAACCTATATATATAATTGCTGTTAAATTCGCTGGAGCTACTACGTAGTATGCTCAAATGCGTTGTTGGACGAAACAATCTACCCACGTTCTCTGACTAAAATGTGGCGCGACTTAGGGTTTGGAAGCCGGTGAAAGTCGGTGGTTGAATCCGAAATTGTGATTGTACGCTTAACTGCTATCTCTAAAAATAAGGATCCACCGGTTCCAAACGATTCTTTGAGGCAGGCGGAGGTCTCAAATCTGACGAATGTAGGGTGACGCGAAATAAATTAAGCTGTTTAAGCCGGTCACACTCACTGAGCGACAACTTATTTCTAGAGCATGCTTTGCACAACGACGTGGCAACATAAACAACAATGTTCTCACCGATAATGCCCGGATGAGGAGGAAATGCGGTACCACTTTCTGCCTAATCACCGAAACAAAATCTATCTCACCGGGGCCTCTGCTCATTCATCCCCTACTATCCGTGAAGCTCCGGATCTCCGATGGCAACTTGGGTGTCACGATATTTCCACTTTATAAATTGTGGTTGTGCCATTTGCATAAAAAGCCAAATCCAACGAGATTACGTTAAATAAAACCACCAATGTCGAATACACTAGTAGAAAATGGGTCTTTGGTCCACGGTCACGTTCCCAATACAGGACAGAGATCTAAATAAAGGCGAGGCGAAGATTGATCTAAAATGCACAAATTCTTCCACCAAATTAATCTAAGACAGAGATTCAATCGAGGTGTTTGTCGACCATTCAACCACAAATTCTTCTAAACAAAGAATTGCATTTCACATCTACATTAATTCAACCACTAGTCAACAATTTCACTTCGGCATTGCATCCTCCGAGCCACCGAAGGCTTCCCATCGTCTTCGTCCAGACGGAACCTCCATGATTTCCGCATTATCAGGCGAGGCGGAGCATCCTCTTGTCGTGACGTGGCGATGACGGTGAGCTTAGTCCGTCGAGGATGGACGAACCTCTCCCGTCCTTCTCGGTTGTGCAAGTCCGGTGCTCCATCGGCATGTGTCTTGATGTGATTTGCCAATCTTGGCCTTCTGAACTCCTTCTTAGACGGGTTAGCCTTGATGCAGGTTGCTTCCGCCGATCCGTCTTTAGTATACAATCTACACCAAGAGGCGGTAGCGCCTCTTCCTGTGTGAGCATTCTTTGTCGGCTGCTAGCAGCCGCGATTCATCCATCACGCGCCCTTGCCGGGAGGCGGCGATAAGCCACGGCACCCGCATAGCTGATCGCGCCATGTTCAGTAGAGACTGCCGTCACGGCGGCCATGGCGAGGATGTCGAAGTCGTGAACATCGCGTACTCGTAGAGAAGTTCAGCGAGAGCATCTCCATAGCGGCGCGGTGGGGATTGGAGAGCGAGCCGAGGTGGATGGCGTGGTGGGAGATTGGAGAGGGCGAGGGATGCTTGAAGCGGCTTAACAGGCTATGGCGCCTCCTATTTGTATTAAAAAAAAAAAAAATAACGAGACTATCAGCGACTAGGCGGAATATCCAAGGGGCATTAGTCGATAAAAGGAAGTAATGCATTGTTAAGACAGATTAATGGCGACCAATTTGTTTACTCCTGTGACTCGAGCCAATAGTTCGATCGCTAGGTCAACAAGTACAACTATTACAACTTAAAAGGCACGGAGCTTGAGCTAAATAGAACTAGTTATCACACATCTCCTTGATCTTCCTAATCTTAGCCCTATGCATCTTCCTGCCCTCATGAGAGCAAGGATCGAATCGCTGCTTTCCGACTTTTAGTTTACGCTCAATTGTTTCTCATCTTTCCTCATGCACTTGTCAATACTCATAGTTGTGAACTGCAGACTTTGGCTTGGTGAAGATCCTTCCTTGCTTGAGTCTTGCCCGCCTGCTTTAGTACAGGGCCAACGGCAAATCCCTCTCCTTCTCGACTTTTGCTAAACTTGTCTTCCAATTTCATGAGATCTCGCTATGCTTGGTCGTGTCAGCTGGTTCCATAGCTTCATCTCAACATTGCCAAGAAGTGAGATGAATGCGATTCTTTCAACTCATGATCATTTCCCATAGTTTGTCCAGCTGCATCAATTTGGGCCACTCGATCTACCCATTTGATAACACCGCAACTTCCTCGCATCATTGCATGATGTCCTTGACACCGAGAAACCTCCTGCCTCGTTTTCAGCCCTTCAACGCTACAAATTTAGTGGGCACATATCCATGTTTACATAGCAGAGGACTATCTTCATCCCTAAACCGTGATAGTAGCGTCATACATCGTCTGGTTGGCCTAGCATCATCGCGCGCATGAGTAAACGGAGTAAATCTGGCTCAAAAATTAGATAACTAGCCACGGATGATAGAGATAGAGATGAGATGACTCACATCGAAATCACTATCCCTATCGTCACAACGCGTTTCCTCGCTGTCTCCCCTTGAACCCATGGCGAGAGGGGAGGGGGGGTGGCGCGAGAGGGATTGATGGAGGCTGGCCGCTGCAGCTCTGGCAGATGGGAGTGAAGTGGGAATGTGGCCGAGGGAAGGAAGAGAAGTACGGGGAGGAAGAGAAGTAATGGGGACGTGACACTGGATATGGCCGCTCAACTCGTGGAGTCGTGACACTGCAATGGGAGCCTCGATGTTGCTAGTTTGTCCGAAGCAAGCGTGGCGAAACACAGGGACTGCCTCGCGAACCCGGGGCTGCTTCTAAGACCGGGGATCGCCAAAGATGATCCGTTGAGGTTATGCAGTGGATCAGATGGAAATTGATGAGGATGTGTTCAGTCTGAGCTGTACCAGCAGGCGTTACCCATATTTCAATTCTGAAAGATGGAACCTTACCCGTGAGGAGGTGTTGTCCGTGCAAACTCAGGAGAGCAAAGGCATACAATCATCAATTCCGGCTATACAAAAGGAGTGTGACTAATGTCCTCCAGCGATGTGTTGACCCGGAAGAAGGGCTTGACATCCTCCGAGATATACATCAAGGGGAATGTGGGCATCATGCCTCGTCTAGGGCTTTGGTAGCAAAAGCTTTCCGGCATGGATTCTACTGGCCAAGTGGCTTAGAACAAGCAGAGGACTTGGTCAAAAAATGCAATGGTTGTCAGAGGTATGCTACCAAGACACATATCCCAATGTTGGAGCTCAAGACTATACCAATCACCTGGCCATTTGCCGTATGGTGTTTGGACATGGTTGGCCCATTCAAACCAGCGAGGGGAAATATGACTCACATTTTGGTCATGGTTGATAAATTTACGAAGTGGATTGAAGTAAAGCCAATAAGAAAATATGATGGAGCTATGGCCATGACATTTCGCAAAGACATTATCTTGAGATACGGTTATCCTCACAGTATCATAACAGACAATGGCACAAATTTTGTTGAAGGAGCATTTGCATGATTCTGTCGGGATAAGAAGATCCGGCTAGATGTTGCCTCGGTAGCCCACCCTGCATCGAACGGACAAGTGGAAAGATCCAACGGATTAGTATTATCCGGGATAAAACCTCGGCTCATTGAGCCGCTGCAAAGATCAGCGGGGTGCTGGATAGAAGAACTACCAACAGTACTGTGGAGTTTAAGAACAACTCCGAATCAATCAACATGCTATACGCGATTCTTTCTGGTATATGGGGCAGAAGCTGTATTACCAAATGCGACATAGAGCATGACTCCTTCTAGGTCACCCAATACACATAAACCAAGTGCAAGAAGCCCGCAAAATGATGTTGATCTGATGGAAGAAGCGAGAATTAGCATTGTCCGGATCCCATATATCAACAAAATCTCCGACGCTATCATAGCTTAAAGTAAACCCCAGTTTTCCTGAAGGTGATGCAACGGTACTGCACTGTTGGTGCAACGTCTTACTTGGCATGCACAAGTTATCCCCATGGGAAGGGCCATTCATTGTGAGCAAAGCATTGCACAATGATTCTTATTATCTTATCGATGCAAAACCACATGAAAAGAACAAGGCAGACAGGTCCGGCGAGGAATCCAAGCATCCATAAAATGTAGCTCTACTTCGTCCTTTCTACACTTATCAGAGAAGTGTATATATCCGAGTCTCTCATATGTCGGTATGTATGCCGGCAATGAGCTTATCAATGAAATCTTGGCACCTCGAGCAAGAACTCGAGATTTGCCTTAGTAATTTTAGTTGTCTTCTATATTTATATTTATATGTCGCGTAAGTTGCTTCTACTTTAGCCGGATTAGTAATGTGTGAGCACCAAAAACCTAACTCTTCGACTTGCTGCTGTCCAACAAGATTTGGCTTCATGGCAAGCAAGAGAACAAGTTTGGAATTGCGTAGCACATGAAAAACGACTAAGGAAAAGAACTTAATCGAGCCGACGTTTGTTTTTCAGACTAACCTATGTTTACTTTAAATTTATTATGCTGAATTATTTTGAGCTAATCCTAAAGTTTCCAAGTATTGTTAAGACAATTTTTGAAGCTCGGACTCGTAAGTCATAAAACCGAACCAACGTAGACACGAGCCGAGCCAAGAGGTTGGATGAACAAGAAAATGAAACTCGGGGACTAAGCCCAAGTCAATCCAGCATAAAAGCTTAGTAGCAAAATATCACTTGTGTGCTTGATACAATTACCCGCATGCCGGATCCGATGAAATTTAAAGTGTTTATAATCAAGGAGCAGGAGGAGGTAATTAGGCGCCCAAAAATTGCGGCCAGCCTCGGAGTCATCTGCGTCTTCTCGACGTCAAAAGCCGTCCTCTTCGTCTTCGTCGAATCATCTTCAACGTTTCCAGCATTTTTCATCGTCGGCGACATCTGGAAGCTTGGTCCCTCGCTCCATTGATGAATGGGGCGTATTGGATGAAGCTATGGGCGCAAGCCTTGCGTCGCTACCCAATCCGGTCGGTGGACCACCTTGATCCGTAGGCGCATGCGCTCAAGGAGTTTGAGGTCAATCTTCTCGTACCACGTAAGCACGTAGTGAAGAATGATCTCAGCTCCGGCTGATTCTCTCCAGAGATCGAGCTGAGTCTCGCATTCCATGAGCTTGGCAAAAAGAACAGCGGTACTCTCCGGAGTATCTTCTTCAGGCCAAAAGGCGTTGAAGATCCGGATTACTACGTCCAAGATATCCTTGCCATAGTTCTTCACGATCTCGACTCGGGAGGACAAGCTGACTATCAAGTCCTCGAGATCAAGAGGAATGGTGCCAGGACCAGATGGAGTATCCCTCTGCCTGCAGAACTTGGTAACAGCATTGGATGCAATGACATTGCTCTCTGGAAATTTGCCTGAAAAAATAAGATAGGTGGAGTAAGTAAAGGAAGTAGACCCGGAAAGATGAATGTCGGTTGAAGGAAAAGAACTTACCAGAAATATGGCTATGAACCCGTTGACTCCTTGGTGTAGTTATGGTGCCTGCTTGGGAGTTGCACAAGTTCAAGATTCACCGACTCAAGCTTGACGTTGGCCTTCTTAAGTAATTCTTGGTCCTTGGCAATCTGGAGGTTGAGGCGCTCGCGCTCTTTAGTAAATTCCTGGCCAGCCTTTTTAAGTTCGGTTTGGTGCTGTGCTTTCAGCTTCTTCATATCTGCCTTGAGCTTGGCAATCTCATCATTTTTGGTTCGGAGGAGGGCAAGCTCATCATCTTTCTTTTTGAGTTCGGCCTGATGTTGCCATGCTTGTTCGAGAAAATGCAGCATCATATCAGGCACGAGCACACTATCTTCAAGAGATGCTGAAATAGTTTGTTGACCCGGCAAAGCCGAGGTATGAATATTTTCCGAGCCAAGAAGAAAAGAGGATAGGGCGCAGAGAGAGAGAGAGATTGAGTAAAAATAACTTACCCTTGATCTCATCCAAGTTTTTCCTCATGATGGTATTCTCAGCCTCCACCCCGGCTACAAAATCCGAATGATGGATTAGTTCGGCGGAAAAGGATGAAGAAAAACGGAAAAATGCCAAGGAAGTAAGTTACCCCTTTTATCGTGATCAGCGATAAGCGCAGTATGTTTCGCACGCAGCATTTTGTGAGTATCCAGGAGACGCTGAAACTTAGCGCTTCGGCGATTGGTGGTCACCTGAAAAGAGTACAAAAGTATAGCTTAGTCTTGTGCCTATTCGAAGTGTACAAATCCGGGCCAAGTGGAACTTAACCTGGCTCTAGGTGTGTGCATATTCGAAGTGTACAAAATCCGGGCCAAGTGGAACTTAACCCGACTCTAGGTGTGTGCATATTCAAAGTGTACAAGATCCAGGCCAAGTGGGACTTAACCCGGCTCTAGGTGTGTGCATATTCGAAGTGTACAAGATCCGGGCCAAGTGGAACTTAACCCGGCTCTAGGTGTGTGCATATTCGAAGTGTACAAGATCCGGGCCAAGTGGAACTTAACCCGGCTCTAGGTGTGTGCATATTCGAAGTGTACAAAATCCGAGCCAAGTGGAACTTAACCCGGCTCTAGGTGTGTGCATATTCGAAGTGTATAAGATCCGGGCCAAGTGGAACTTAACTCTAGGTGTGTGCATATTCGAGTGTACAAGATCTGGGCCAAGTGGAACTTAACTTGCTCTAGTGTGTGCATATTTGAAGTGTACAAAATCCGGGCCAAGTGGAACTTAACCCGGCTCTAGGTGTGTGCATATTAAAGTGTACAAGATTCGGTCAAGTGGAACAACCTGCTCTAGGTGTTTGCATATTGAAGTTATCAAGGAGCTTCGTTAGTTTTCTAAGAGCATCTGGCGAGTAACAAGTTACTCCGGAGGCTGGGGACTAATGGTTATATCACTAATATCTACAACATGTCAAGGAAAAGGCAGTAGCGACCTCCATCATCACCATAGGGTTAATTGCCTTAGTAGCGGTATTCATCTACGCAAAAATTCGGGACCGAACTTCTCAGGAGATCGTCATTGTGGATGAACTCCACCTTGTTCTAATTATTTACAAACTCGATCAAGGTCGGAGGGTATCGTTCACCGCTAAGCATGTAGGGTGCCACTAAACCCTTGGCATGCGCTTCCCTCCTCTCAACTTTGGGCAGCCGGGGCTGGTGTGCAAAAAGTTGCACATCAGCTGGCTCGTGAGGCGTCTTCAGTGGAGTCTTCTTCAAAAGCATGGGCGTGAGTGCCTTATCCAGCCTCGATGACGCTGCCCCGGTGGCGTCGAGAGCCTTTTTCCTTAGAACTGCTGCTGAGAAGTTGAGGTTGCTACATGATTTGCCCTTGGGAGCTGTCTTAGCACTAGCCTTGGTGCTGCTGATGTCTTCTCCGAGCCTTGGAAGACTTCGGACGAGGCGGAGAACTTAGTGTTCTTCTTTGTTGCTTTCTTTAATTCTTCGATGCTAATTTCTATTTGGCCGGAGGTGCTGAAGGAACCTCGGTGGTAGCTGGGCCCGGAGCCGAAAGTGGTGGTTCTTCTTGCCTCAGAGCTAGTTTCCCCGCTCAAGGTTGCCTTCCTCTTGGCCAGTGGGCTAGAACCGAACAGCCACTGAACCTTCAGAATGGGGCTCAGCAGGCGTGAGTCGTGCCACGAGGGGGAGAAGGGCTATGTCGGAGCAGAGAAGCAATACCGGATCCACTCTAGGGAACCTCCACCGTGGCCCTGCCGAATCAAATAATGTATGATGAGAAAGTATAACAAAAGAAGAACAAGTGAATGGCAAAGGAGGCGACTTACTCATCAAAGTAAGGGTTCCTTTGGCTTGCGAGCTCTCCGGGCCACAACCTTAGTCATGGCCTTGGTGGCATCTTTGTCCGTGGACTTCTTTCGCCTCTTAGGTGGCTGAGAAGGTCCGGAGGAGGAAGCAGATGTGGCCCCCCTCTTCTTTGATGCGACCGGGATAGGCTCACCCATGGCAAGGGGAGGATCTTCATGGATCTGCCCACCAGGGTTAGCTGATGTCGGAAAAGCATAAGAAAGGGGACATCGTCAAATACCTCCATCACCTCAACATAGAATCATCTTCATCGTCAGGCCAATCTCTAATGGAAGAGAGTTTACCTGGGTAGGTCGCTACGCGTCGCCATCGGCGGGAACATCTCGATCCGGCTCCTCCACATCCGAGGTGTCTCGATCAGGTGCCCATTTGAGAGAAGGCTCGGTGCCATCCTCAATGGTTTTCTGAAGAAACATCTAAGGGAAAGAAAAGACAAAGGGATTAAACCTACAACATAAACCGACATGTGATACAATTCGGAGAAAGTTTTGGGGCACGAGACTTACCGCGGGGGGAAGCCTATCTCGGCAATAGTGTTCGATCCCCCACGTCCACTCGAGAGAAGTCCTTGTGGGTGGTGAAGAGGGCTTTGACACGTGGTAGATCTCGGTGTTATTTAACTCGAATGAGGAGGTCGGTTGGGATCACGACCCGGCTCATGTGGCAAAATTTATGAGTACGTTTCTAGAGGGAGATCCGGTTGCAGACCGAATGTGATCATGGCGTCCTCATTGCAATCCAAGATCCTTGACTCCACAGAACCTCTTGTTGACTTGGTTCACCAGGACAATGGGCTTCTAGGGGACCTTGTCCCAGATCTGGTTAGGAGGACCCGGCGTAAGGCGCGGCCGGATCAGATCCTCGGTTGTCTTTGTTCTAGACATAGAAGAAAGTGGGCCCATCCCTTGCAAGAGTCAATCCACGTAACTCGGGAAAGATAAATGTCTCCGGGGAGATGGAAGCTACGCCCAAGCGTGAGCTGCTTGTCCTCCAGGTCAATTTGGATGTTGAATCACGTTCGTGAAGGCCAAAGAGCCGGATCTAGAGCTCCTTATTGGGACATAGTCCGTAGCCTTCAATGGTGGATCACGAAGGCGAGAGAGGTGTGGCGTTAAGCCGAGAAGATGTGCTTGAAGCTCATATGTGTTGAGCCCGTTGAAGAAATACTTGCAGGAGCGAATCACGTTGGAAGTGGGGAGGAATACAACATACTCACCTGGATTGGGTGAGGGCAAGATCCATGGCGGGAAGGCGTGCGGTAACACCCTCCGGGATCACTGATGCGATACAGATCAGGTCATCACAGCAAACCTAGGATCCAGCCCACGCCCATGGCGTTCACGCGTCCTCCTCCATTTCTTGCTTTCGGCAGCGAGCTCCTCCTCTGTCATCTCGAGATCACTGCCCTCCAGGCGCTAAGCGATGGTGGGTAACGATGCTTTGGATAGGTGAGGACCAGTGGCGAAAGAGATGCAGGGGAGGTGGCGGCTTGTTGGCGATGCGGAGCGATCGGTGGCGCTGCTACTCGAGATCTTGATGGCCGGGCCTGTCTCTGGAAGGAAGAAGAAGAAGCGAGGCAGAGGGGCACGAAGTGGGGAAAAGAACCCAAGGGCGCCTCCTCCCTAATTAACCATGCCCTTAGGGTAGTGGGATCATTTGTCTTGAAGGGCCTGCAGGTGTGGCGTGTATACAGATTAACCAATCGGCTGAGCGAGCCGAAAGGCCAAAGAGCGCGGGAGATCCCATGACGCGGCGTTATGATCACGATTAACAAGGAGGCGAGCCACGATGTGGCGTGTGCTCTGATGATAAGCGACAATTCTGCGGCGATTCTTTGGCGCAAACCCTTAAAATGAGGCAAAGTAATGATTAACCTCCACGTGGGGAAGCGTACAAGAGAAGGAAGAATGACCGGATGAATATGAGGTAACCCGGCCAGCGAGTGAAAACTTGGAATGTGCCAAGGAAAGTAAACCTATGAAATCCGGACTATGAGGTAACCTGCTGCGAGTGAAAACTCGGAATGTGCCAGGAAAGTAAACCTATGAAATCCGGACTATGAGGTAACTTCGGAAAAGGAGCGGAAGGCTCGATAAAATTGAACTCTTTGTGGCCTTAGCGGCTAAGGAAGCTAAGACCGCACCACTTCGAGGACTAATGTTGGGGGATACCCCGTAGGGTCACAAGGTATAAAGGCGAGTTAAGCGAGGTATGCAAGTCAAGCGGATCTTGGCGAGTCACCTCAAGGCGGGCGAATCACGAGTAACCGGGACCGAGGGATGTCCACCTAACTAGGTCTCACCGACTTATATCGTAAGTCGGTGAGATGTATCTAACTTGTATGTAGATACGGTATGGCGGGATCGACTACGTACGACCGGGTTATAGCAAACACAAGAGAAGGAAGGTATCTACGCTGGTCAAGGTGACCAGCATGGCATGAGCATGGCGAAGCGGGCCAGAGGCTAGAACCACCGGTGTGGTAAACAAAGGTGATGAAGCCTATGTCGGATGGCGGGGGCTGCAGAGGCTCACGTAGCCTCTGCATGGATGACGCTGGTTAAAGTAACCCGGTTGACTTACTATTTGGGAGGCATATTCCATGGAATATGCCTCACGTGTGCCCTAATTGGAGACCTAGCCACCCCTATATAAGGGCTGGGGCCTCTGTAGAAGGGGTTGAGTTTTACTTGGTTCTGAGGGCTAACTAGTGGTGAGAGTAAGAGGCTCCTTCTTCCTCCTCTCTCCAATACAGCTCAAGGAGCACTTGTAATGTGTGAAAGTGAATCAAATACAAAGCTCTTGTGTGGAATCACCACACTATCCCTCTCAGATTCCCCCTAGTGCATTTAGTCCCCACCTTTAGCCTATCCATGGAATCTGCGGGGCGCCACCCGAAGGAAGAACACACATGCTGGTGATATGTGGTTTGTGAGAAGAACACACATGCAATGACTCTAACTGTGGTTAATGAGAAGAGCAGACATGCAATGACACCGGTGGATCCATGTGTGCTTCATGAGAAGAACACACATGCAATGACACTAGGTGTGGTTCATGATATGGTTTGTGGGAAGAACACACATGCAATGACTCTAGCTGTGGTTCATGAAAAGAGAAGACATGCGATGACTCAAGCATGGTTCATAAAAGAGCGGACATGCGATGCCAGGTGGATCCATGTGTGGTCTATGGAGAACACACATGCAATGACACCGGTGGATACTTACGTGGTTTGTGAGAATAACACACATGCAATGACACTGGTGGATCCATGTGTGGTTCATGGGAAGAACACACATGCAATGACACTGGTGGATGCATGTGTGGTCTGTGGTAAGAACACACATGCAATGACACTGGTGATATGTGGTTTCTGAGAATAACACACATGCAATGACTCTAGCTGTGGTTCATGAAAAGAGCAGACATGTAATGACACTGGTGGATCCATGTGTGGTTCATGGGAAGAACACACATGCAATGACATCAGGATCCATGTGGTCTGTGGAAAGAACACACATGCAATGACATCGATATATGGTGCATGAGAAGAACACATGCAATGACTCTAGGCTGTGATTCATGAAAAGTGACATGCAATGACACGGTGGATCCATGTGTGGTTAATGAGAAGAACACACATGCAATGACTGGGTGTGGTTCATGATATCGTGGGAAGAACACACATGCAATGACTCTAGGCGTGGTTCATGAAAAGAAGCGTACATGCGATGACTCTAACGTGGTTCATGAAAAGAGCGGACATGTGATGCCACCGTGGATCCATGTGTGGTCTATGAGAGGACACACATGCAATGACACCGGTGGATCCTTATGTGGTTTGTGAGAATAACACACATGCAATGACACTGGTGGATCCATGTGTGGTTCATGGAAAGAACACACATGCAATGACACTGGTGATATGTTGTTTGTGAGAAGAACACACATGCAATGACTCTAGTTGTGGCTAATGAGAAGAGCAGACATGCAATGACACCGATGGATCCATGTGTGGTTGATGAGAAGAACACACATGCAATGACACTGGGTGTGGTTCATGATATGGTTTGTGAGAAGAACACACATGCAATGACTCTAGCTGTGGTTCATGAAAATAGCAGACATACAATGACACTGGTGGATCCATGTGTGGTTCATGGGAAGAACACACATGCAATGACACCGGTGGATCCATGTGTGGTCTATGGGAAGAACGCACATGCAATGACACTGGTGATATGTGGTTTGTGAGAAGAACACACATGCAATGACTCTAACTGTGGTTAATGAGTAGAGCAGACATGCAATGACACCGGTGGATCCATGTGTGGTTAATGAGAAGAACACACATGCAATGACACTGGGTGTGGTTCATGATATGGTTTGTGGGAAGAACACACATGCAATGACTCTAGCTGTGGTTCATGAAAAGAGTAGACATGCAATGACTCTAACTATGGTTCATGAAACGAGCAGACATGCGATGCCACCGGTGGATCCATGTGTGGTGTATGAGAGGAACACACATGCAATGACACCGGTGGATACTTATGTGGTTTGTGAGAATAACACACATGCAATGACACTGGTGATATGTGGTTTGTGAGAAGAACACACATGCAATCACTCTAGCTGTGGTTCATGAAAAGAGCAGACATGCAAAGACACTGGTGGATCCATGTGTGGTTCATGGGAAGAACACACATGCAATGACACAGGTGGATCCATGTGTGGTCTGTGGGAAGAACACACATGCAATGACACTGGTGACATGTGGTTTGTGAGAAGAACACACATGCAATGACTCTAGCTGTGGTTCATGAAAAGAGCAGACATGCAATGACACTAGTGGATCCATGTGTGGTTCATGGGAAGAACACACATGCAATGACACTGGTGGATCCATGTGTGGTCTATGGGAAGAACACACATGCAATGACACTGGTGGATCCATGTGTGGTCTGTGGAAAGAACACACATGCAATGACTCTGGTGATATGTGGTTTGTCAAAAGAATAGACATGCAATGACTCTAGCTGTGGTTAATAAAAAGAGCAGACATGCAATGACACCGGTGGATCCATGTGTGGTTAATGAGAAGAACACAGATGCAATGACACTAGGTGTGGTTCATGATATGGTTTGTGAGAAGAACACGCATGCAATGACTCTAGTTGTGGTTCATGAGAATAGCAGACATACAATGCCACTGGTGGATCCATGTGTGGTTCATTGGAAGAACACACATGCAATGACACTGGTGGATCCATGTGTGGTCTGTGGGAAGAACACACATGCAATGACACTGGTGATATGTGGTTTGTGAGAAGAACACACAAACAATGACTCTAACTATGGTTAATGAAAAGAGCACACATGCAATGACACCGGTGGATCGATGTGTGGTTAATGAGAAGAACACACATGCAATTACACTAGGTGTGGTTCATGATATGGTTTGTGGGAAGAACACACATTCAATGACTCTAGCTGTGGTTCATGAAAAGAGTAGACATGCGAAGACTCTAACTGTGGTTCATGAAAAGAGCAGACATGCGATGCCACCGGTGGATCCAAGTGTGGTCTATGAGAGGATAACACATGCAATTACACCGGTGGATCCTTACGTGGTTTGTGAGAATAACACACATGCAATGACACTGGTGGATCCATGTGTGGTTCATGGGAAGAACACACATGCAATGACACTGGTGGATCCATGTGTGGTCTGTGGGAAGAACACACATGCAATGACACTGGTGATATGTGGTTTGTGAGAATAACACACATGCAATGACTCTAGCTGTGGTTCATGAAAAGAGCAGACATGCAATGACACTGGTGGATCCATGTGTGGTTCATGGGAAGAACACACATGCAATGACACTGGTGGATCCATGTGTGGTCTGTGGAAAGAACACACATGCAATGACACTGGTGATATGTGGTCTGTGAGAAGAACACACATGCAATGACTCTAGTTGTGGTTCATGAAAAGAGCAGACATGCAATGACAATGGTGGATCCATGTGTGGTTAATGAGAAGAACACACATACAATGACACTAGGTGTGGTTCATGATATGGTTTGTGGGAAGAACACAGATGCAATGACTTTAGCTGTGGTTCATGAAAAGAGCAGACATGCGATGACTCTAACTGTGGTTCATGAAAAGAGCAGACATGTGATGCCACCGGTGGATCCATGTGTGGTCTATGAGAGGAACACACATGCAATGACACCGGTGGATCCTTACGTGGTTTGTGAGAATAACACACATGCAATGACATTGGTGGATCCATGTGTGGTTCATGGAAAGAACACACATGCAATGACACTGGTGATATGTTGTTTGTGAGAAGAACACACATGCAATGACTCTAGCTATGGTTAATGAGAAGAGCAGACATGCAATGACACCGGTGGATCCATGTGTGGTTGATGAGAAGAACACACATGCAATGACACTGGGTGTGGTTCATGATATGGTTTGTGAGAAGAACACACATGCAATGACTCTATCTGTGGTTCATGAAAATAGCAGACATACAATGACACTGGTGGATCCATGTGTGGTTCATGGGAAGAACACACATGCAATGACACCGGTGGATCCATGTGTGGTCTGTGGGAAGAACACACATGCATGACACTGGTGATATGTGGTTTGTGAGAAGAACACAGATGCAATGACTCTAACTGTGGTTAATGAGAAGAGCAGACATGCAATGACACCGGTGGATCCATGTGTGGTTAATGAGAAGAACACACATGCAATGACACAAGGTGTGGTTCATGATATGGTTTATGGGAATAACACACATGCAATGACTCTAGCTGTGGTTCATGAAAAGAGCAGACATGCGATGACTCTAACTGTGGTTCATGAAAAGAGCAGACATGCGATGCCACCGGTGGATCCATGTGTGGTCTATGAGAGGAACACCCATTCAATGACACCGGTGGATACTTACGTGGTTTGTGAGAATAACACACATGCAATGACACTGGAGATATGTGGTTTGTGAGAATAACACACATGTAATGACTCTAGCTGTGGTTCATGAAAAGAGCAAACATGCAATGACACTGGTGGATCCATGTGTGGTTCATGGGAAGAACACACATGCAATGACACTGGTGGATCCATGTGTGGTCTGTGGGAAGAACACACATGCAATGACACTGGTGATATGTGGTTTGTGAGAAGAACACACATGCAATGACTCTAGCTGTGGTTCATGAAAAGAGCAGACATGCTATGACACCGGTGGATCCATGTGTGGTTCATGGGAAGAACACACATGCAATGACACTGGTGGATCCATGTGTGTTATGTGGGAAGAACACACATGCAATGACTCTTGTGATATGTGGTTTGTGAAAAGAACAGACATGTAATGACTCTAGCTATGGTTAATGAAAAGAGCAGACATGCAATGACACCGGTGGATCCATGTGTGGTTAATGAGAAGAACACACAGGCAATGACACTGGTTGTGGTTCATGATATGGTTTGTGAGAATAACATGCATGCAATGACTCTAGCTGTGGTTCATGAGAAGAGCAGACATACAATGACACTAGTGGATCCATGTGTGGTTCATGGGAAGAACACACATGCAATGACACTGGTGGATCCATGTGTGGTCTGTGGGAACAACACACATGCAATGACACTGGTGATATGTGGTTTGTGAGAAGAAAACACATGCAATGACTCTAATTGTGGTTAATGAAAAGAGCAGACATGCAATGACACCGGTGGATCCATGTGTGGTTAATGAGAAGAACACACATGCAATGACACTGGGTGTGGTTCATGATATGGTTTCTAGGAAGAACACACATGCAATGACTCTAGCTGTGGTTCATGAAAAGAGTACATCATGATGACTCTAACTGTGGTTCATGAAAAGAGCAGACATGCGATGCCACCGGTGGATCCATGTGTGGTCTATGAGAGGAACACACATGCAATGACACCGGTGGATACTTACGTGGTTTGTGAGAATAACACACATGCAATGACACTGGTGGATCCATGTGTGGTTCATGGGAAGAACACACATGCAATGACACTGGTGATATGTTGTTTGTGAGAAGAACACACATGCAATGACTCTAGCTGTGGTTCATGAAAAGAGCAGACATGCAATGACACCGGTGGATCCATGTGTGGTTCATGGGAAGAACACACATGCAATGACATTGGTGGATCCATGTGTGGTATATGGGAAGAACACACATGCAATGACATTGGTGATATGTGGTTTGTGAGAAGAATACACATGCAATAACTCTAGCTGTGGTTAATGAGAAGAGCAGACATGAAATGACACCGGTGGATCCATGTGTGGTTAATGAGAAGAACACACATGCAATGACACTGGGTGTGGTTCATGTTATGGTTTGTGGGAAGAACACACATGCAATGACTCTAGCTGTGGTTCATGAAAAGAGCAGACATGCGATGACTCTAACTGTGGTTCATGAAAAGAGCAAACATGCGATGCCACCGGTGGATCCATGTGGAAAATATCATTTTGCGGCCCGAAAGTTGGGGTGGCCAGGCAACGCGGTACCCGAGTTCCCTGATATCATCCACGATGACTATAGTTGGCGTGCCAAATACTCAGAGGGTACTTTTTGTCCCGAATTCAACTTTATGTTTCAATACAAAAAATCAGGCTAACGGCCGTCAAGTTGGGCCCCCTGTCAGCTTTCGCCGTTATGTCGCTGCCATCATCGCTGCCATGTAGGCTTGCAGCATTGGCGCATGCATCCTTTACGCGTCTGCTTCTTCTTCCGGGGCGGCAATCTGTGGTCGCGGCCATGGCGTGGAGCTAGGACTTGGACAAACCTGCTCGGCCCATTCTCCTCCCCATCCCGAATCAGAGCTCGCCCTCACCATGACCGCACCATTGGCACGGCGCGGGGACAGGAATTCATTCATGGGTGAGATATGTACCCATGCCGACCATGCTCGGTCCTGTTGGTCTCCTCCAGAATCCGAGCTCGCCGTCGCAGTGGTCGCACACGCACCAGCCACGACGCCTTCCTCTCCGAACCCCAAAGCCACATCCACCCAGTTCGGCACAACGCCAACAAGGTGAAAATGCATCAAGTTTTCTTCTTGTGATTGTAGAAAAACATGTATGTACCATGGCCGTAGCATACTCTAACAATGTACACATCTTTGTTTACTAGATTTTCATTTGAAATTAGTAGCTCCGTGATGACAAAACATACAGAACCTAAATGGAATGATGATGATGACCATGTTCTGTACTTTGCATTGCATCAACAAGTGCTCACTGACGAAGCAAGTTACCAAGAGAGTGGAGTTCATCAGCCATTGCCAAAAAATATGTGAACAAATCAATGAGCGATTCAATGCAAATAAGCGCAGAAAAGCTAGATCCATGTCATCAATCATCAATAGGTGGCACATTCTAGTGATGCTCAAATGCGCATTACCGATGTATCATTTGCTTGAAGTGGTTGTTATCTTGAGCAAAAATGTGTGGTATGCACATTACATTTGTATGTTCTATGGTGCAATTCTGTTGTTATTGTAGGGGTTCGTAGCATGGAAAACAAAAAATTTCTATCGCATACAAACAAACAAGCCAAGATCTATCTACTAGATTGCAGCAACGAGTCGATGGAATAACTCACCCTCGAAGATTCCAAAGTGTTTAACGAGAGCAGATTCTCGTGGGTGATGTAGTACTTTTCCGATCTCAAGATCACGTAGACGATCCTTCTACGCGCTGCTTCAAGAAGCGCTCCTTGATCGGTCACACGTTCGGGTATACGAAGACCTTCCTCTCCTTGTTCCAGAGGCAGCGGAGGTTGTAGCACTCTCTCGATTCCGCAAAGACAACGGCGTGGTACCTAAGTAGAGGGAAATCCTGAGGCTTCGCCTTAAGCCGGTGCGAGTATGGTGGAGCTTATGAGAGAGGCTGTTAGTGGTCTAGTAATTAGACACACCAATTAGAAGGCTCTAAACCAATTAGAAGGCTCTAAACCGCTGGCTAAAGCAATTAGAAGCTCTAAACCAAAACGGCTCTAAACCTGAGATTAGAGGTGGAAACTTGTTTGTTTTAGGAGGAGCCCTGCCCTCCTTATATAGGTGGGAGGGGCTGGCCGGCCAAGGGGAGGGAGTGAGTCCTCCCAACTCGTCTTAGGTGGGCGCCGGCAGGAGGACTCCTCCCAACTCGGCTTCACCTCCTCCTCTTTCCCACTTCCCAAAATTGCTTGACGTTCAAACTAGCCGATTGACTTTTCAATTTAGGATTTAAATAAACCCTTTATTTTGGACAGCAAGAACACCTAGTACATGATGCAATCATTCCAATTTGTAATTACACATTCATGTACCCTTCCCCCCTCCGGATTGCCGGACATTCCGGAACATTCTAGAACATTCCCGATGAAAACACCTAACCATTCCCCAACTCAAACGGACTTTCCTTATATGAATCTTATTCTCCGGACCATTCCGGATCTCCTCGTGATATCCCGGATCCCATCCGAGACTCGAACAACATTCGGTCTCTTTCTCATAATACCATAACTACTCAAACAACGTCAATCCTTAAGTGTGTCTCCACGGTTCGTGAATTATGCGACATGATCGAGACACTTCTCGAACAATAACCAATAGAGGAATCTGAAATTCATATGGCTCCCCACATATTTCTACAATTACTTTGATCGAATGAACCACTTACATACGATACCAATTTCCCTTTGTCTCACGATATGTTACTTATCCGAGGTTATGATCGGTATCTACGCATACCCGCTCATCCTCGCATCGATAAGTACTCTTTTCTCGCTCCTGATATGTGATCCCTTGTGACCAAGTCACATGCTTGCAAGATAATTGGATGACATTTCACCGAGAGGGCCCAGAATATCTATCCGTCATGTGGATGGACAAATCCCACTCTTGATCCATGTGTTTCAACCAATACTTTCCGAACACTCAATGCCACCTTTATAGCCACCCTGTTACGGTGTGGTGTTTGATGACATAAAAGCATCCATCCGGTAAAGGTGATATGCATGATCTCATGGTCGAATGAATTAGTGTTAATATGTATCAGAAAGCATATAGCAATTGAACAATTGAAATGACTTGATCTTTATGCTACTCTTATCTATAGGAGTATGTCCACCATATCATTCTCCTAATGATATGACCCTGTTGTTAATAACATCTCTATGTTCATGATCCTAAACAATGATCATATATTAAGCAACAAGCTAGTTTAACAAGATGCTTTACTTGGGAATCTTATTTTAGTTTACAAATCACACAAGTATTAATGTTTCCTTAATACAATTATAGCATGGTATGTAAACATTTATCATAAGTATGAAGATATGATAATAACCATTTTATTATTGCCTCTTGGGCATATCTCCAACAGTCTCACTTGCACTAGAGTCAATAATCTAGTTTCAAACCTTGTGTTTTCAACACCTATGGCTTTCTCGTGTTGTATGTACACGATTGCTAGTGGTTAACTCGATCTCCTGGATCCTACACTTCCAGTCCGTGTGTAATTGCATGTCTTTGCGTCTCTCGCATCACTCATTCTCTAATGAGATGGCTTTGTATGATTTGGTCTTTCGGTGTGACCTTTAGTTCTTTGGGGTTAAAACATGTTGATAATATTGTCGCACAATATATCTTCATAGTATTATCCCGCTGTGAACTACACCTAGTTTGATAACAAACTACTTGACACAAATGCCCTCTTTGCTGCTATAATAGCAGTCATATACTTAGCCTTTTGTTGAAGTATCTCACAATGTCTTAACTTTGGAACTCATCCAAATCCATTATGGAACTCACTTTCCATTATATTGTGCCACCCTTAATTTAGATTGAGATAAACTTAATTTGTACTTTGTGACAAAACTAGTATCAATGTAGTACTTTTACAATGAACTAACCATCTATTTGTCACTTCTACAAATAATATACTCTTAGTTCTTCCAAAAGATCATAAGAATATCCTTACTATCGTCCAATGATCATCTTATGAATCATTCTGGTATATGCTCATAATATTTATAGCATAGGACATATCTGGATTTGTACATATCACAGTATGATTGATATAAATACTCTTTGTGATTTCATACATCAAGTATCAATCTATACTTGAATCTTTGTTTCACTTACTAAGTGCCAATACACTTGAATATATCATCAACATTGAACTCTTTCAATCCTTTCTGTGCAACAAGAACCTTTTCTTGTAGTTTCTATATTGAACTCATTCAATATCTCGTCTATGTACTTCTGGCACAACCATATTAGCGTCTATTGATGCCAAATATTTGGTTTTGCCTAAGTCTTTCATCGGGATGAAATTCTTAATATGTGTTAATAAAAGATACATCATTTCCAATCAACAATATGTCCTCCACATAATGTATTAGAAATATGTTTTAGCGCTCCCACTTAATTTCTTGCAAATGCAAGCATCTTCATTGTCTCCGATGAAATTAAACTCTTTTAACAGTTTCATCATAGTGAAGATTCCAACTCCGCTATGCTTACTTCAACCATTGAAGTTTGCATATGCTTTAGCATCCTTTGAATTAACAAAACCCTTTGGACCGTGTCATGCACACGTCCTAGGTAACCATTCTATTAGAAGAACTTGTTTTGTTTATTCTACTACCACATAACAAATTATATGTAGTGGTTGCTACATTAATCCTAGACTAAAAATCGCTATGAAAGATCAAATCTTGTCATATACAACCTTTGAACATTGCCGTGAACTCTTTCCCAACATGTCGACTATTTCATAGATGTGAAACATCCATGTCTACTTCTTTATAGATCCAAACACAACCGCAAGGTCTTACACCTTTTCGAGGGTCCTTCAAGTTCAAAACTTGATTTCTCGTATGGAACTATCACGGATTATATGGCTTCAAGCCATTTGACGAGTCGTGGCCCATCATCGCTTCTTTGCATGTAGTAGGTTCATTATTCTCAAATAATGATTCAACCCTCAAATCTTTGGTAGTTGATTGTTCATCCGACCTACTTGTTTCAATAGAAACTTAGACCTCCGTGACCACAACCTTTGAGGCACGTGAGCCATGAGCATTGTTGCCTCCTAACACTTTTCGGTGCGCAACTTTTGCACATATAGCTAAGGTTCTTTTAACCTTATCAAAGTTCTATTGTCCTCCCACTTAACTTTTCACGAAAATTCCTTCTCAAAGAAACTTGACGTTCTAAGACAAACACTTTTGTCTCTGGTGTTTATGGAGGAATACTTAAGAATACAAAGACAGGTTTATCCGACTTTGGTTGCAAACATCTTTCTTATGCATAGCATACCAATGTTTAAGAAAGGACTACTTGGGTTTTATCCCAAACCATAACCTTATATGGTGTCATTTCAGCGGATTATGATGGAGCTCTTTTAGTGGAAAACGGTAGTCTCTAAAGCTTTTAATCTTTAAAATATAATAGCAGTTTTATGAATTATACCTTCGATCTTACCATGTCAAACAAGGTTCAATTACATATCTCGAACGCTCCATACTCTTATGGTGTTTCGGGAAATGCAAATCCACGGAACGATTCCTTAAATCCTAGGTATTATGCTAAACTGGTAATTCAAATATCTTCCTTTATGATCTTATCATAAACTATTCATATTCTTGTTACAATGATTTTGCACTTCATCTTGAAAGTCTTTTGAACTTTTCAAATATTTCATACTTCATCCTTATTAAGTAAATATTCATATATTCACTCAAATTTTCGGAGAAAGCATATGAAGTTAAAATCCATCGCTCTTGACTACACATAATGGAGTTCGTACAACAATATGCACAAGTTCCAATAAGCTAGTCTTTCGTTCCCTTTTGGCCTATGAACGAAGTTTTAATTATCTCTAGGAAAGTTTCACAAACGTCATTTGATCAAAAATCAAAAGACTCCACAATTCCATCCACATGGAGTTTCTTCATGTTTTCTTTCCAATATAATTTAAACGGCGATGTCACTTCCTAAGTGATCTTTCAATCAATTTGTCTTTCGACAATTTTAGCACTAGTTTTATGGATGTGATTTATCCAACGAGATTTGTGAATCATCCATCTTTTATGGATTACGGCAATTATTTGAACAACCCTTTTGTTCTCATAATACCTGATAAAACAAATCCTGAAGGCAAGCTTTGATGTTTAACGAGCAACACAATAACCCTTTATTTGTTTTCGATGAACATCATCACATATTCTTTTGCTAGTTACTTAGGCCATTGTAGTTCATGAATTGTGTTGTTTCGTATGACGATTCACACCAACAAATTCAGTATCAAATACTTAAGAACCACATTGTTTAATAAGCAAAGAATATAGCCATAACACGTATATCATCTATATACTTAAACTGAACAATTCTAGTCTTTTCTTTTCTGCCATATACTTATGAGATTCTCTTTCAAGATTTCCTTCTGCTTGAAAGAATCTATCAACATCAATAGTGGAGTCATACTTATGACACATAGTCCAAAGCGTATAGTTAAATACCAATGTCTTTGAACTTGCACTTTGAAGTAGACCACCATTATCAAATATTTGGTGTTCTTTCAAATTCCTTTCTTTAGTAATCTCTTGGTGTAGTAAACATTTTACCTACATCAAATATTCACCTCATCATGGACTTATCCATGATCTAGCTACTTTTAGCTTGTAACGTGAATCATGAGTATAATGTTGCTCTCCAAAACCTTTTGGAAGATTAGGACAACTAGTGTCTCCAACCTTTTGCAAATTCTCATCCAAATATGAGAACATGAACTTTGCCATATTATACTTTATCATGTTGCAACTAAAACTTTGTTTCAGATATCACAATATCTTCCACACATCATGGTTTCAAACAACTCTTTCAGATCCTAGATAACCTTGATATTAAGAGAATCTTTTGAATATCAAGAATCATGGAGACAAACATGATACTCAAACACTAACACTTGGAATTGTCACTCTTGTTTTAATACTAATTATTAAACTTTATGGAGTAACCGAACTTATCGAAAGTTTGCAATAGGACTTTTAAACTTTAGATTAACACTTCAAAACAATACGATACCAGTTCAGAAGTAACTAACCAGAATTCTATAGTTCTATCATCTCAATTAAAACTAAGCTTAAGGTGGTAAACGGATGCCAATGACTACAACAACTATGCAAATTCACTTTGATTTTAGTTTATGATAAATTGAGTTCTAATTAATAATTAAATTAATCTAGGTGAACTCCCACTTAAAACAATATCCCTCACATTGTTTTAGTGATCACACGAACCAAATCCACCACATCAAAACCGATCATCACGAGAGTTGATATAGCTTTAATGGCGAACAATCAACATGTTCATCATATCTACTATATGACTCATGCTCTACCTTTCGGCAATCCGTGTTCACGAGGCCATGTCTGTACATGCTAGGCTCGTCAAGATCAAACCTTAGCTACCGCGATAAGCAAATCTGCTTGCTTACGTTGTATTCACCGCTGAATCAAAGACACCCGATCATCACGTGGTGCTTCAGCGACAAGCTTTGGCAACGGTGCATACTAAGGGTGAACACTTTAGAACTTGAAATTTATGTGCATGAGGGATCATCTTATAATGCTACCGTCGTCTACTAAGCAATACAAGATGCATAAAGGATTAACATCACATGCAATTCATAATATGTGATATGATATGGCCTTTCTTCTTTGTGCTTCCGATCTCCATCTTCAAGCACGAACATGATCTCCATCATCACCGGCATAGCATCAAGGTCAATGACGCTTCTTCATGGTTGTCGTCCACCAGCTTCAACTATTACAACTATTTTGAATAGACACGCAGGTCTTAACAAAATTAAAGACAACCATATATTCTCCGCCGTTGCCAACTTACAATAAGGAACATTGCATACATCAAATATAATCACAATCATGGCCATATCACATCAAGACACCCTGCAAAACAAAGTTAGACGCCTCTACTTTCTTTGCATATTTTACGTGGTTTGGGGCTTTCAATAAGTGTCGTTCTAACTTACGAACAAGAACCACAACATTGATACTAGCATTGTTGATTACCCGTTGTAAATTGGATCTTAACTATGCTAGGAGAAACAGCACAAGAAGCCACTTATGCAATACAAGTTGCATGTCAAGCGTGGAGCAAGTCTCATGAATGATGTCATGTAAGGTTAGCCCGGCCGCTTCATCCCACCATACCGCTAGATGCAAAGTACACAAAAGCAATCTACAATAAAAGCATCAATGCCCACAATGACCATTGTGTTCTACTCGTGCAACAGATCTACATATAGACACGGCTCTGATACCACTGTAGGGGTTCGTAGCATGGAAAACAAAAAATTTCTATCGCATACAAACAAACAAGCCAAGATCTATCTACTAGATTGCAGCAACGAGTCGATGGAATAACTCACCCTCGAAGATTCCAAAGTGTTTAACGAGAGCAGATTCTCGTGGGTGATGTAGTCGTACTCTTTCCGATCTCAAGATCGCGAGACGATCCTTTGGTTCAAGCGTTCCAGAGCTTCCCTGCAATGGGTCACACGCTCGGTACTGACGAAGACCTTCCTCTCCTTGTTCCAGCAAATGGAGGTTGTAGCACTCTCTCGCGATTCAAAGACAACGGCGTGGTACCGAAGTAGAGGGAATCCCGAGGCTTCGCCTTAAGCCGGTGCGAGTATGGTGGAGCTTATGAGAGAGGCTATTAGTGGTCTAGTAATTAGACACACCAATTAGAAGGCTCTAAACCAATTAGAAGGCTCTAAACCGCTGGCTAAAGCAATTAGAAGCTCTAAACCAAAACGGCTCTAAACCGGAGATTAGAGGTGGAAACTTGTTTGTTTTAGGAGGGAGCCCTGCCCCTCCTTATATAGGTGGGAGGCTGGTCGGCCGCCAAGGAGGGAGTGAGTCCTCCCAACTCGCTTGGTGGGCGCCGGCTTGGGGAGGACTCCCTCCCCAACTCGGCTTCACCTCCTCCTCTTTTCCCACTTCCCAAAATTGCCGTTTGACTTTCAAACTAGCCGTTTGACTTTTCAATTTAGGATTTAAATAAACCCTTTATTTTGGACAGCAAGAACACCTAGTACATGATGCAATCATTCCAATATGTAATGACACATTCATGTACCCTTCCCCTCCGGAGTGCCGGACATTCCGGAACATTCTAGAACATTCCCGATGAAAACACCGGAACCATTCCCCAACTCCGAAACGGGACTTTCCTTATATGAATCTTATTCTCCGGACCATTCCGGATCTCCTCGTGATATCCCGGATCCCATCCGAGACTCAACAACATTCGTCTCTTTCATAATACCATAACTACTCAAACAACGTCAATCCTTAAGTGTGTCTCCCTACGGTTCGTGAATTATGCGGACATGATCGAGACACTTCTAACAATAACCAATAGAGGAATCTGAAATTCATATGGCTCCACATATTTCTCGATTACTTTACGATCGAATGAACCACTTACATACGATACCAATTTCCCTTTGTCTCACGATATGTTACTTATCCGAGGTTATGATCGCCGGTATCTCCGCATACCAGTTCATCCTCACATCGATAAGTACTCTTTTCTCGTTCCCGTGATATGTGATCCCTTGTGACCAAGTCACATGCTTGCAAGCTAATTGGATGACATTTCACCGAGAGGGCCCAGAGAATATCTATCCGTCATGTGGATGGACAAATCCCACTCTTGATCCATGTGTTTCAACCAATACTTTCCGAACACTCAATGCCACCTTTATAGCCACCTCACATGTGGTGTTTGATGACATCAAAGCATCCATCCGGTAAAGGTGATATGCATGATCTCATGGTCGAAGGAATTAGGTTACTATGTATCAGAAAGCATATAGCAATTGAACTATTGAAATGACTTGATCTTTATGCTACGCTTATCTATAGGAGTATGTCCACCATATCATTCTCCTAATGATATGACCCTGTTGTTAATAACATCTCTATGTTCATGATCCGGAAACAATGATCATATATTAACCAACAAGCTAGTTTAACAAGAGGCTTTACTAGGGACTCTTATTTTAGTTTACAAATCACACAAGTATTAATGTTTCCGGTTAATACAATTATAGCATGGTATGTAAACATTTATCATAAGTATGAAGATATGATAATAACCATTTTATTATTGCCTCTTGGGCATATCTCCAACAGTTATGGGCGTGGAAAGAAAAGCTGGGCTTCACTGAATATTACGCAGTTAGGCCTAACTTAGTCTTACACAAATAAGCACAGCTTAGTCTTTACACACATAAGCGTAACTAATGATAAAGATAAAGACAAATGGTTCATCGGATCTGCCAGTATGAGCACTAGGTCCCTGGAGCTGGTGGTATCGTCGGAACGAACCAGAATGCTGCGTTTAGCCGTCTTTCATTCTCCTTCAAATAGTACGACCCCACTGATGAGCCAATTGTAGGCCCCTCCCCCCGATGTGGATTCGGCTCCAGGTCGGATCTAGAGTGTCAACATGATAGGCGCGTGAGTATGCAACAAACACACAGTCTACTATCAACACTGGAAGTGGCACCTCGAACAACACCAAAGATGTTCTTCCTAGACTCCGGCAAATTTCAAGAGTATTTCGTCACTTCACCAGCAGAAGATTAGCAAGTATTTTGTCACTTCACCAGAGCAAGATCACCAAGTATTTCATCAGCTTCACCAGAGCAAGAGTGCTAGTTCTTCGTCACCCACCACCACCAACACCACCACCAGCAGCGTGAGAGCGAGATCGGGGCCAGGCTGCTCGAGCAATTACAGTTCAACCTCAGGGCTCCAACAAAGAAAGGGTAGTTGATCCCAAGAAACACAGATTGTCCCTTTAGATTGTTGACTCGCCCGTAATTGCTCTACTGGGTCTTCGGATGGGCATGCGGACCTCGAGAAAACGTGACACCGCAGCGATGGGTATGAAGAAAGTTGTGTCCCCATATGTTCTATTGTATCACCAATGCTGTTTAGTGCTCCCCTGATATGAATCCACAAGAGTTCATCATGTTGTTCCGTGTTGTCTCTGAGAGGTGCCAGGAACCAGCGCCGTGTCCCAAGTTCAGCATCTGCTACTGCATCTTCGATGACCGGAGCTCGAACTATGCGCGGGGCTGCGTGGGTACCTGCGTGTTACTAACAGTCAGTAAGCAGAATTTTGAATGGGATTTTACATGCTATATGACACCATGACTCACCCCAAATGGACGGCTCCCAAACACACACGTCGCCGCTAGGTTCAGTGACCGCATAAATGCGTTGCGGTCTGTATGAAGAGTAGCCGTAGGTGAAGACGGCGTCGACATACTTCTCTGGCCGCAGGAAGTCGTCGCGCAAGACTGTCCATTCCTTGTCTTCTGGGCATCTAATGAATGTGATTTCCTTGTTGAATACCGCTAAGAGGTCGTACTCCCAGTTCTTCCACGCCCCCTCCCGCGGTCTATGTGGGAGTTGTACCTTCACGAGCTCAAGTTCTGCCATGTTGAACCTGTGTTTAATTCGAAATGGGCGGCCACCACCGTTGAATGCAGTAATGTCGACACCCTTCAAAGATGGCACTGCAAGTCTCTTCGATCGGTAGAATTTTTTTAGAGTCCAAGTACTCCCATCCTGGGATAAAAGGACCAGCCACTCGCCGTTGCCACCCACCCAGTTCTGGTCATCTCTCATTCCGTCTCCTTCTTCCTTGATATTCACCACTACTGATTCTGACCACTTATCCGGCAGCATCAGTTTTGCATGAATATTCCGCAGAGTTTGTTGTCAGTTGGTACAATCACCTAGCATGGATTCCATTGCAAATACAATTTGACAACTGGAATTTAGATTAAAGTACACAAAATATCGCCTAAATACGAGTGTCTCCTCAGATATCGCCTAAATTGTGCCTGTGTCACTACAAAGATACTCAATATATGGAGTAGGAGCAGAGCCCCCCAGAACAAACTCCTGATGATGATCATAATTAAACAGATCGGGGCATAACAGCCTTGAATCGCCTAATCTGTTTGTTTTTATTTTAGGAAACAGAATATCACCTAGCAGGCATTCCATTGCAAAATCGAAATTGACAACTCGTCTATCACCTAAAGTAAGATTGTGTCACTATGAAAATACCAGAATATCAGGTACGAGCAGAGCTTCCGCTGTACAGAATAGTCTTAAATGGTTCGATTTGTTCAAACCGTGCGTGCACACAACACGTTCGACGAAAGGAACATAGGATTCCGATGAGAGTTCAGCACATATGAATCAACGATATGACTGAACGAATAAGCTAGATACTGGAACTTACGTGGCCATCGCGGTCATCTGGACATTTGCTGTTATCGGGGTAAAGAAGGCCTGGCCTGCCGAACGGTTGGTCGTCCATGTTCCGCATCGTCACGCGGTAGCCAGGGATACAGCGAGCGAGGCGGCCGGCTGAGATGATGTCCAACTCCGAGGCGATCCTATGCACGTTCGCGGCGCTAAGGTTCGGCCATCCCCAATACTCGCGGTAGCGGTCGCCCTAGCCATCCGCATCGTCATCGCATGCCTTTTGCTTCAGCCTGCTGCTACCCCAAGCTCTACCCATAGCGGCAAATGGAGTCTGGAATCCGGTAGATTAATGGAGGCGTTGTGATAAGGAGGCGGATGGATTCGAGAGAGGGTGGAATATGAGATTGGGGCAGTTGTTCGAGTGGGGAGCGAATCTGCAAGGATCCGCCACCGCCGCCGGTTCTCGTCCGCGTGGAAGAAAAGAAGGGGGCGTAATTATTGAGGGCAGGCACCGGAACCGTCTAGAGGAAGTGAAATAATAAATCATAAAAGGGAAATGTGCGGCCCGCCTGTTAGTGAGTGAAGGTCGGCACGGGTAAACGTGCCTACGTTTGAATTGATTCCACCGCATGCAAGTGACGCAGACAAATTTTAGGAAGTTCTAGCGTCGACGTGTAAAACCGCCGTTTTTCGCCACCTTCACCCTACTACGAACGGTCGTGCACCATTCCAGATATTGGTAAGGGTGGTTCCAATCTTTCACTTCTGCATCTCATTTCCTCCTCCACGGCCTCATCGTCTTTCTCCTCCATGGCCTCATCCATTTCCTCCACCACCTCATCACCCTCTTCCTCCGTATCCTTTCCCTCTTGCCTGTAGTCATGGAAGCTCCGGACGTCCAAAACAACGGCAGGCAAGAAACTCGCACTTTGACATCGAAGTACATGGCGGGAAGAAGATCGATGTCGTCTACACCACTGACCCTTGGACGGTGAGGAACACTCTAAATAATTTCACGAGTTGGCTACAGTTCGAAGAAAACAGGTTCGTAGGTCTCGACCTCGAGTACAGCCGCGATTGTCGTAGGATCGCCGTGGTGCAACTCTCCATGAAGGGGCACGTCCTCGTATACCAGCCTTTTTGCGAGAAGGGGGCTGACGGGATCTGGTAGACTTTGCTGCCTTTTTGTTCCTGAACCATCTGTTTGCAAAAGTTATTGCTATATTATTTATCTAAATTCATTTTCATGCAGGTGGGGCGAAAGCATTAGGGATCTGTTTCATGACTTTCTTGTGAACCAGCACATAACATTTACCAGTGTTGACATCATGCTTGAAAGCCCGACCGTCAACATTAGAATCCCAAAGGAGTGCAGAGTGGACATCCAGGAAATTTACTAGATCCCAGGGACGAAGGGCAGCAAGACCGGGATGGCCACTCTTGCCTCCGAACTCATAGACCCGTGGTATGCTGACATGAAGGACAAATTGCTGAGATGTTCGTGGAGGCGTTTAGGGCACGATTACTGGGAGGATAAGCCACTTTCTGAACCTAATCTGAAGTACACTGCAATTGACGGGTATGTTACCCACGAGCTGTACCGCCAGATTGTAAAATCTCGTTCCAGACATCGCATCATTGAACCACCACCAAGGCAGGTTGTTTGTCCCAGATGCCGGATCGTAGATGAATCTACAAACTGGGTAGCGACAAGGCATCCCGATCGGTTGCCTTCTCCAACAAGCTGGGATGTAGACTATTAGTGCATGATTGTTGTGTTTATGAAAACATGTTATTTCATAAGTACACTATGTGAGCAATTACGAACTGCTGTGTATTACCTTTGTCAAACTATAATCTGGTTTATGACTGTATCCTTCTCTATAATCTGGGTTTGGTTATGACTTATGACTGTATCACACCTTATGCATGTCACCCCGGATTCGCCGCATGCAAATGGCATGCATGAATTTGTATGAATGAATGTTGAGCATACAAAAGGGAGAATGTAATTCATATAGGTTAAGTAGCTAATAGCACAGGGATCATACGAACTTGGTTCTTACACACAAAATGCTTAGAAAATACAGGCGAGATAAAACTAGGAACGAAATGCGAAACTTGTAGTGGTAAACAACACACTCACCCACCCGCCAGATCCTGTTGAGCATCTCGTAGCAGACATACGCGTCCCTGGCTGCATACTTTATCACATCGTAATCCAGGTGCCTCCACTCCTATCGCTCGTGCAGGTGCTTCGGGAACTTGATTTTCATGCCGGCGTACTCGCGGTCGATGATGTCGGAAGCGAGTCTAGCCATGCTGGCTTTCCCTGTACCGCCATCTGGGTACCTCCACAAACGTTGGAGATCGACGTGATTGACGACATGAACGAGGAGATCCCGTTCTAGCTTCGGAGTGTCGTTCTTGATGTCGATGCTGGCGAAGTAGATCTCCCTCCTGTGTAGGAACTCGCGAAGCTCCGGGCATACAGATTTGGCCCTACATACGTGATATAGTAGGCAGTGGTTGCGCATGGACAACTGCAAAAGCGCCATCCTCTTCCTATCTCTGGTATACTCGAGGTCAAGGCCAACGATCTTGTACCTGTCCATCGGATCTTGTAGCCACCGCTCGTACATTGCAATGACCTTGGCCACCTTCGCTAACGCATTTGTGTGGACGACCGTCAGCTTGGTGGTGCAATGGGCGGCGACGGTGTACTCGTCGGTGTAGTCGCTCTTGTCGCCGAACATGCCGTACTCTGCGTCCATGGCAGCAGCTAATGCGGCGGCGGTGACCTAGTTTCGGTAGCGGTGGCTGGGACTGGGCGTGGAGGTGGAGTGATCTGTTGCGGTGGTATGGTGGCGAGGCGGTGCTCACGGGCGTCGATGGTTCTTGTGGTGGCGACGCGAAAGGAATGAGTTGGGGATTTTGCACTGATGTCCGAGAGAGAAGTATATGCTTAAATTCCGTTTACCAATATTCCGGTCATACCCATGCGGAAGCAAGTTTGACCGGGCAAGCACCGATGGTTTCCAATCCTAGCAATTAAATTCGGCGTCCCCCGTAGGTGGTGGTGGGACAGTGCGGCGTGCTTTTGGCGTGGCGTAGACTGGTCACGAGACCACCATCCGTTGTCGATCCACAATGGTCGCGGTCTTGACACGATAACGTGACAGACGTAGGAAGTGTACTGCTATTATTTATTCCTAACAAGTTTAAGAAGTGTAAGCATAGACATGGACCTAGCATCCTCACTGGGCAGGCAGCCGATCAGTTCGGGCCGATTGCGCAAAGCTTATCCTGAATTTGTGAAAATGAAGCTCGTTTGCCCATGCTTCTATAAGTTTCTCTGTAGGCCACCTATGTAAGCATGCATGATCAAGCAACTTTGCAACACACGTGTCGGTGGAAAAGCATTAGGTTTCAACACACCACATAGTTTAGGGATTTAGAATAACTACATTGTGGAGCTCTAGCCAAATTGCATGGTAAAGCCAAATTCAGCTTTTTGTCAGATTTAGCTATAGCAACATTGTGTCTCGTTTGTCCTCACTTTTGCCCTCTCGATATTCCGAATCCCTCACATGCGCTCGGAGGGGGGTGCTGTCTGGTCAAAGGCTTGGCCGTTACGTGCGCCATGAAACCTAAAGTGGCCTTTTTAAAGAGCGCATTTCCCCTCTCTCTCAAACAATTGTGTTTTTTTGCCCAAAAAGGTAGGGAATCTAGAGCAGCTTCTCTCTTCATTCATTGTTCCTTTTGCAATCATTTTACCCCAATCTGGTAGAAAATCTAGAGCAGCTAAACAAACCAGCACCATAAATAAATTCAGTAAACAAAGCAGATATAGATAAAGCAGCTAATATAGGTTATATAGTACGGTACTTAACGAGGTTCGACAATTAGGCTGCTCAGCAGCAGCAGCAGCGGACTGCTTCAACACAGACAAGACAAAAGAAGCTACTTTACAAAGAGCCAATGATCAAGGCCCCTCGTGGCCTCTGCCAGGAGGGCATCCGCCTCCTCCCTCTAGCACCTCCTCCACTTCTTGCTGCCTAGCCCCTTGACCTTGGGCACCTTGGGTCTGATCGGGGGCATGTGACCCTCCTCGATAGCCACCTTCTAGAGGTTGCAGAGGTGAAGACCGAGCGCCTAGTGCTTGGCCCTGAAGCCGTGGACATTCACGGACTCTCCGCAGGTCCTCACGTCCTCGGCATGCTTCACGAGGGAGTTGAAGTCCGTGCCGCGGAGCCTCCTGGTGGGGCAGAAGGGGCACCTGTACACGTCACCGGTGAAGAAGTTGGTGTACTGACCGAACTTTAGCCTCCTCAACACATGACGAGTCTTGGTGTCCTGCGACTTGTTGTCGCTACGGAGATCGCTGCTATCCTCCTGTTGGAAAAAAACAGAAGAGTGAAATAAGGACATGATTGAGATACTTTGATTATCGGGATTGATTTTTTGCATAAATGAACCGAATGAGACCTCCCGATTATTCCCTAAATCTCAAACCAAATCGAATACTGATCCCAACTACGAACAGGGGGATTCATCAAAAATCGAGATCTAACACAATAGGATTAGCTACTGTAAAAAATACGAATAGCCGAGCCCTAATAACATACGATCTAGCATCCAACGATGGGAACGAGGGAAGAACAAGGGAAGGGGAGAAAACCCTGGTTACCTCAGACCACGGGTCGGCGATGCTGGTGTCGTAGGGGTTCTCCGGCCTTATGTAGACAACCTCCTCGTAGGGGTCCTAGCCGAGCGGGATCTGTCCGAGACCCGCGGGGGCCTCCTCGCCGGAGGCTACAATGGATGCGGGGATGGGGACGGGGGGCTCCTCGCCGGCTGCCTTGGAGGTGCCTATGGCCACCGCGCCGATCTTCTCCATCGCCGGCGTGGTTGGGGTTTTGTTGGGCGTTTGCAGAAGGTGATGGGACAGTGGAAACGGTTGAGTGAGCGAGTGCGTGATGAGTGGGAGTGGGAGTGGGGAGGCCTCTATTAAAGGAGAAGGGAAGCGGCGTTTTGTTGCACTACCGTGCACCACGTAGGCTAATGCACCATGCACGGCCACACGTGTCCGCTACCGCCCCGTGCACCGCACACGCGTACCGTGAGTCACGTTTTTTCCCCTCGTGTCTAACCATGGCGATTCAGTTGTACTCAGTTTTGCCCACCAACCGTTGATCCTTTGTGATCTAGCGGACAGGATAACCCTTATGTCTGTCGGGGGCACCCCTCTATCCATGCAAAATAACAAGTATGCCACCAGAACTTTAACAACATAAACAGATGAACTTGAATATATTTTGAAGGGTACGAAAATATAAATCCACATAGTTTAAGGGTCTAGATACGGTAAGAGAACTAAATATTATTAGTGGCCGGGTCAACACAGTGACGGGGTTGGTCGGCTAGGAGTTGCTGATTCCTAAGTAAGGGGACACTAGGCCGTTCTTGACATACTCCCTCAGGAACTTGCCATAAGCAGCATGCTTAGCCTTGGTCGCCGACTTGTGTTTACTAGTCGGGATTTTACTGATGCCAACCGCATGCGGAATCAAGCTGGCAATCCTCGGGTTGACTCCTTTCTCACAGAAAGGGCACCTGAGCTCCCCAAGTCGAGTGCGGAAAGGGATTATCCCGCTCTTGAGCTTCTTCATGACATGGCAGCTCTTGTTGTCCCTGGTCTCCTTGTCAGAATCCATCTCACTTGAATACACCTGTAATGTATGGAATACAAACCGAAATGAGCAAAATAATAAATATATATTCCTTCCCCCATTCCAAGTTACTTTCGATGCAATAACATGTCTATACAGGTTCATCAGTTCATTACAGCCGTCTCCCAAGCTCGGTCCTAAATTAATGTGGTTTGTGTTCTTGGTAACTTATTAATAAATAAATAATGTGAATTCATTCAGAACAGACTAGATCTCTCCATGTACCGGTTCGTACGTTGCATCTAATCATTAGGACTAGATTTTTTTATGACGCCTGGATAGATTAAGCTCGAGCAGAAAATATGAAACATGTAGAAATAGATGTACCTCCGGGTACACGAGCGGAGCATGTTCGTCGAACTCCACGTCCTCATCGGCGCCTCCAAAGTCGTCAGCACCGGCATGCACATGGTCCCCCAAGGGGTTGAACTGCACGTCCTCCTCGGCCTGTGCTGCGTGATGCTCCTCCAGATCTGCCGCGTGAAGCACAACCCCGGCGGTGATGCCTGGACACTCACCCCCACGCACTGGTTTCATGGAGAAGGTTCGTGCAAGTACGTTCAAGATTGTGGTGTTTTGCTGGATAGGGAAGAGAGATTAGTGGATGAGTGCGAATGGAGGACCCGATAGGCTGGGTTTTTAATGCGGGGACGTTTAGGCCTCCTCGAGGGCCCCGGCTGACAGCTCTTCCGGCCAAGCGTGGAAGGTTCGTGTGGTGGGGGCTGGCGAAGTGAGAGGCAAAGGCCGCATAGTAAAAATGGTATAGCCGGTGGTCTGTGGATGACCAGTTGCCGTGTAGTAGACTTGTAGACTTTGTAGACTAGATTAAACATGACATGATCACTCGACCACTTTTTCCATGGATGACATCGTGTTCCTTCTTGTAGAAGTCTCGTTGAGGGAAGACGTCCGTGCTATCTCATGCTGTCCTGTGAAGGGCACGACGTGTGCAACGAGCCTCATTGGATCACACAGGATCAACGGTTGGTGCGCACAATCCGCGTGACAGCTATGACAACCAATCGTATGAAAGTGCATGAGTGGGCACAGGTTTGGGCTTCTACGAGAGAGAGACAGGATGTTTGTTCTTATACTAAAACCACAAACAAACATGGATCAACCACTAGAGTCATTGCATGTGTGTTCTTATACTAAAAACCAACATGGATCCACTAGTGGTCATTGCATGTGTGTTCTTTCCACAAACCACACATGGATCAACCACTAGAGTCATTGCATGTGTGTTATTTCCACAAACCACACATGGATCAACCACTAGAGTCATTGCATGTGTGTTCTTATACTAAAACCACAAACCAGTACTAGAGTCATTGCATGTGTGTTCTTTTCCACAAACCACACATGGATCCACCAGTGGTCATTGCATGTGTGTTCTTTCCACAAACCACATATGGATCAACAAGTGGTCATTGCATGTGTGTTCTTTTCCATAAACCACTTATGGATCCATTCAGTCATTGCATGTGTGTTATTTCCACAAACCACACATGGATCAACCACTAGAGTCATTGCATGTGTGTTATTTCCCCAAACCACACATGGATCAACCACAAGATTCATTGCATGTGTGTTCTTTTCCATAAACCACACATGGATCCACCAGTGATCATTGAATGTGTGTTCTTTCCACAAACCACATATGGATCAACCAGAGTCATTGCATGTGTGTTCTTTCCACAAACCACACATGGATCAACAACTAGAGTCATTGCATGTTTGTTCTTATACTAAAACCACAAACCAGCACTAGAGACATTGCATGTGTGTTCTTTCCACAAACCACATATGGATCAACCAGTGGTCATTGCATGTGTGTTCTTTCCACAAACCACATATGGATCAACCAGAGTCATTGCATGTGTGTTCTTTCCACAAACCACACATGGATCAACCACTAGAGTCATTGCATGTTTGTTCTTATACTAAAACCACAAACCAACACTAGAGTCATTGCATGTGTGTTCTTTTCCACAAACCACACATGGATCCACCAGTGGTCATTGCATGTGTGTTCTTTCCACAAACCACATATGGATCAACAAGTGGTCATTGCATGTGTGTTCTTTTCCATAAACCACTTATGGATCCATTCAGTCATTGCATGTGTGTTATTTCCACAAACCACACATGGATCAACCACTAGAGTCATTGCATGTGTGTTATTTCCCCAAACCACACATGGATCAACCACAAAATTCATTGCATGTGTGTTCTTTTCCATAAACCACACATGGATCCACCAGTGATCATTGAATGTGTGTTCTTTCCACAAACCACATATGGATCAACCAGAGTCATTGCATGTGTGTTCTTTCCACAAACCACACATGGATCAACCACTAGAGTCATTGCATGTTTGTTCTTATACTAAAACCACAAACCAGCACTAGAGACATTGCATGTGTGTTCTTTTCCACAAACCACACATGGATCAACCAGTGGTCATTGCATGTGTGTTCTTTCCACAAACCACATATGGATCAACCAGAGTCATTGCATGTGTGTTCTTTCCACAAACCACACATGGATCAACCACTAGAGTCATTGCATGTTTGTTCTTATACTAAAACCACAAACCAACACTAGAGTCATTGCATGTGTGTTCTTTTCCACAAACCACACATGGATCCACCAGTGGTCATTGCATGTGTCTTCTTTCCACAAACAACATATGGATCAACCAGAGTCATTGCATGTGTTTTCTTTCCACAAACCACACATGGATCAATCACTAGAGTCATTGCATGTTTGTTCTTATACTAAAACCACAAACCAGCACTAGAGTCATTGCATGTGTGTTCTTTTCCACAAACCACACATGGATCAACCACTAGAGTCATTGCATGTGTGTTCTTTCCACAAACCACACCTGGACCCCCCAGTTGTCATTGCATGTGTGTTCTTTCCGCAAACCACATTTGGATCAACCAGAGTCATTGCATGTCTGTTCTTTCCACAAACCACACATGAATCAACCACTAGAGTCATTGCATGTTTGTCCTTATACTAAAACCACAAACCAGCACTAGAGTCATTGCATGTGTGTTCTTTTCAACAAACCAAACATGGATCCACCAGTGGTCATGGCATGCGTGTTCTTTCCACAAACCACATATGGATCAACCAGAGTCATTGCATGTGTGTTCTTTCCACAAACCACACATGGATCAACCACTAGAGTCATTGCATGTGTGTTATTTCCACAAACCACACATGGATCAACCAGTAGAGTCATTTCATGTGTGTTATTTCCACAAACCACACATGGATCAACCACTAGAGTCATTGCATATGTGTTATTTCCACAAACCACACATGGATCAACCACTAGAGTCATTGCATGTGTGTTCTTATACTAAAACCAACACTAGAGTCATTGCATGTGTGTTCTTTTCACAAACGACACATGGATCAACCACTAGAGTCATTGCATGTGTTTTGTTTCCACAAACCACACATGGATAAACTAGTGGTCATTGCATGTGTGTTCTTTTCCACAAACCACACATGGATCCACCAGTGGTCATTGCATGTGTGTTCTTTCCACAAACCACATATGGATCAACCAGAGTCATTGAATGTGTGTTCTTTCCACAAACCACACATGGATCAACCACTAGAGTCATTGCATGTTTGTTCTTATACTAAAACCACAAACCAGCACTAGAGTCATTGCATGTGTGTTCTTTTCAACAAATCACACATGGATCAACCACTAGAGTCAATGCATATGTGTTCTTTTCCACAAACCACACATGGATGCACCAGTGGTCATTGCATGTGTATTCTTTCAACAAACCACATATGGATCAACCAAAGTCATTACATGTGTGTTCTTTCCACAAACCACACATGGATCAACCACTAGAGTCATTGCATGTTTGTTCTTATACTAAAACCACAAACCACCACTAGAGTCATTGGATGTGTGTTCTTTTCCACAAACCACACATGGATCCACCAGTGGTCATTGCATGTGTGTTCTTTCCACAAACCACATATGGATCAACCAGAGTCATTGCATTTGTGTTCTTTCCACAAACCACACATCGATCAACCACTAGAGTCATTGCATGTTTCTTCTTATACTAAAACCACAAACCATCACTAGAGTCATTGCATGTGTGTTCTTTTCCACAAACCACACATGGATCCACCAGGTCATTGCATGTGTGTTCTTTCCACAAACCACATATGGATCAACCAGAGTCATTGCATGTGTGTTCTTTCCACAAACCACACATGGATCAACCACTAGAGTCATTGCATGTTTGTTCTTATACTAAAACCACAAACCAGCACTAGAGTCGTTTCATGTGTGTTCTTTTCCACAAACAACACATGGATCCACTAGACTCATTGCATGTGTGTTCTTTTCCATAAACTACTTATGGATCAACCAGTGGTCATTGCATGTGTGTTCTTTTCACAAACCACATGTGGACCCACTAGAGTCATTGCATGTGTGTTCTTTTCCACAAACCACACATGGATGCACCAGTGGTCATTGCATGTGTGTTCTTTCAACAAACCACATATGGATCAACCAGATTCATTACATGTGTGTTCTTTCCACAAACCACACATGGATCAACCACTAGAGTCATTGCATGTTTGTTCTTCTACTAAAACCACAAACCACCACTAGAGTCATTGGATGTGTGTTCTTTCCCACAAACCACACATGGATCCACCAGTGGTCATTGCATGTGTGTTCTTTCCACAAACCACATATGGATCAACCAGAGTCATTGCATTTGTGTTCTTTCCACAAACCACACATCGATCAACCACTAGAGTCATTGCATGTTTGTTCTTATACTAAAACCACAAACCATCACTAGAGTCATTGCATGTGTGTTCTTTCCACAAACCACACATGGATCAATCACTAGAGTCATTGCATGTTTGTTCTTATACTAAAACCACAAACCAGCACTAGAGACATTGCATGTGTGTTCTTTTCCACAAACCACACATGGATGCACCAGTGGTCATTGCATGTGTGTTCTTTCCACAAACCACATATGGATCAACCAGAGTCATTGCATGTGTGTTCTTTCCACAAACCACACATGGATCAACCACTAGAGTCATTCCATGTTTGTTCTTATACTAAAACCACAAACCAACACTAGAGTCATTGCATGTGTGTTCTTTTCCACAAACCACACATGGATCCACCAGTGGTCATTGCATGTGTGTTCTTTCCACAAACCACATATGGATCAACAAGTGGTCATTGCATGTGTGTTCTTTTCCATAAACCACTTATGGATCCATTCAGTCATTGGATATGTGTTATTTCCACAAACCACACATGGATCAACCACTAGAGTCATTGCATGTGTGTTATTTCCACAAACCACACATGGATCCACCAGTGGTCATTGCATGTGTCTTCTTTCCACAAACAACATATGGATCAACCAGAGTCATTGCATGTGTTTTCTTTCCACAAACCACACATGGATCAATCACTAGAGTCATTGCATGTTTGTTCTTATACTAAAACCACAAACCAGCACTAGAGTCATTGCATGTGTGTTCTTTTCCACAAACCACACATGGATCAACCACTAGAGTCATTGCATGTGTGTTCTTTTCCACAAACCACAAATGGACCCACCAGTAGTCATTGCATGTGTGTTCTTTCCGCAAACCACATTTGGATCAACCAGAGTCATTGCATGTCTGTTCTTTCCACAAACCACACATGAATCAACCACTAGAGTCATTGCATGTTTGTCCTTATACTAAAACCACAAACCAGCACTAGAGTCATTGCATGTGTGTTCTTTTCAACAAACCAAACATGGATCCACCAGTGGTCATGGCATGCGTGTTCTTTCCACAAACCACATATGGATCAACCAGAGTCATTGCATGTGTGTTCTTTCCACAAACCACACATGGATCAACCACTAGAGTCATTGCATGTGTGTTATTTCCACAAACCACACATGGATCAACCAGTAGAGTCATTTCATGTGTGTTATTTCCACAAACCACACATGGATAAACCACTAGAGTCATTGCATATGTGTTATTTCCACAAACCACACATGGATCAACCACTAGAGTCATTGCATGTGTGTTCTTATACTAAAACCAACACTAGAGTCATTGCATGTGTGTTCTTTTCACAAACCACACATGGATCAACCACTAGAGTCATTGCATGTGTTTTGTTTCCACAAACCACACATGGATAAACTAGTGGTCATTGCATGTGTGTTCTTTTCCACAAACCACACATGGATCCACCAGTGGTCATTGCATGTGTGTTCTTTCCACAAACCACATATGGATCAACCAGAGTCATTGAATGTGTGTTCTTTCCACAAACCACACATGGATCAACCACTAGAGTCATTGCATGTTTGTTCTTATACTAAAACCACAAACCAGCACTAGAGTCATTGCATGTGTGTTCTTTTCAACAAATCACACATGGATCAACCACTAGAGTCAATGCATATGTGTTCTTTTCCACAAACCACACATGGATGCACCAGTGGTCATTGCATGTGTATTCTTTCAACAAACCACATATGGATCAACCAAAGTCATTACATGTGTGTTCTTTCCACAAACCACACATGGATCAACCACTAGAGTCATTGCATGTTTGTTCTTATACTAAAACCACAAACCACCACTAGAGTCATTGGATGTGTGTTCTTTTCTACAAACCACACATGGATCCACCAGTGGTCATTGCATGTGTGTTCTTTCCACAAACCACATATGGATCAACCAGAGTCATTGCATTTGTGTTCTTTCCACAAACCACACATCGATCAACCACTAGAGTCATTGCATGTTTCTTCTTATACTAAAACCACAAACCATCACTAGAGTCATTGCATGTGTGTTCTTTTCCACAAACCACACATGGATCCACCAGTGGTCATTGCATGTGTGTTCTTTCCACAAACCACATATGGATCAACCAGAGTCATTGCATGTGTGTTCTTTCCACAAACCACACATGGATCAACCACTAGAGTCATTGCATGTTTGTTCTTATACTAAAACCACAAACCAGCACTAGAGTCGTTTCATGTGTGTTCTTTTCCACAAACAACACATGGATCCACTAGACTCACTGCATGTGTGTTCTTTTCCATAAACTACTTATGGATCAACCAGTGGTCATTGCATGTGTGTTCTTTTCACAAACCACATGTGGACCCACTAGAGTCATTGCATGTGTGTTCTTTTCCACAAACCACACATGGATGCACCAGTGGTCATTGCATGTGTGTTCTTTCAACAAACCACATATGGATCAACCAGATTCATTACATGTGTGTTCTTTCCACAAACCACACATGGATCAACCACTAGAGTCATTGCATGTTTGTTCTTCTACTAAAACCACAAACCACCACTAGAGTCATTGGATGTGTGTTCTTTTCCACAAACCACACATGGATCCACCAGTGGTCATTGCATGTGTGTTCTTTCCACAAACCACATATGGATCAACCAGAGTCATTGCATTTGTGTTCTTTCCACAAACCACACATCGATCAACCACTAGAGTCATTGCATGTTTGTTCTTATACTAAAACCACAAACCATCACTAGAGTCATTGCATGTGTGTTCTTTCCACAAACCACACATGGATCAATCACTAGAGTCATTGCATGTTTGTTCTTATACTAAAACCACAAACCAGCACTAGAGACATTGCATGTGTGTTCTTTTCCACAAACCACACATGGATCAACCAGTGGTCATTGCATGTGTGTTCTTTCCACAAACCACATATGGATCAACCAGAGTCATTGCATGTGTGTTCTTTCCACAAACCACACATGGATCAACCACTAGAGTCATTCCATGTTTGTTCTTATACTAAAACCACAAACCAACACTAGAGTCATTGCATGTGTGTTCTTTTCCACAAACCACATATGGATCCACCAGTGGTCATTGCATGTGTGTTCTTTCCACAAACCACATATGGATCAACAAGTGGTCATTGCATGTGTGTTCTTTTCCATAAACCACTTATGGATCCATTCAGTCATTGGATATGTGTTATTTCCACAAACCACACATGGATCAACCACTAGAGTCATTGCATGTGTGTTATTTCCCCAAACCACACATGGATCAACCACAAGATTCATTGCATGTGTGTTCTTTTCCATAAACCACACATGGATCCACTAGTGATCATTGAATGTGTGTTCTTTCCACAAACCACATATGGATCAACCAGAGTCATTGCATGTGTGTTCTTTCCACAAACCACACATGGATCAACCACTAGAGTCATTGCATCTTTGTTCTTATACTAAAACCACAAACCAGCACTAGAGACATTGCATGTGTGTTCTTTTCCACAAACCACACATGGATCAACCAGTGGTCATTGCATGTGTGTTCTTTCCACAAACCACATATGGATCAACCAGAGTCATTGCATGTGTGTTCTTTCCACAAACCACACATGGATCAACCACTAGAGTCCTTGCATGTTTGTTCTTATACTAAAACCACAAACCAACACTAGAGTCATTGCATGTGTGTTCTTTTCCACAAACCACACATGGATCCACCAGTGGTCATTGCATGTGTCTTCTTTCCACAAACCACATATAGATCAACCAGAGTCATTGCATGTGTGTTCTTTCCACAAACCACATATGGATCAACCAGAGTCATTGCATGTGTGTTCTTTCCACAAACCACACATGGATCAATCACTAGAGTCATTGCATGTTTGTTCTTATACTAAAACCACAAACCAGCAATAGAGTCATTGCATGTGTGTTCTTTCCACAAACCACACATGGATCAACCACTAGAGTCATTGCATGTGTGTTTTTTCCACAAACCACACATGGATCCACTAGACTCATTGCATGTGTGTTCTTTCCGCAAACCACATTTGGATCAACCAGAGTCATTGCATGTCTGTTCTTTCCACAAACCACACATGGATCAACCACTAGAGTCATTGCATGTTTGTCCTTATACTAAAACCACAAACCAGCACTAGAGTCATTGCATGTGTGTTCTTTTCAACAAACCAAACATGGATCCACCAGTGGTCATTGCATGTGTGTTCTTTCCACAAACCACATATGGATCAACTAGAGTCATTGCATGTGTGTTCTTTCCACAAACCACACATGGATCAACCACTAGAGTCATTGCATGTGTGTTATTTCCACAAACCACACATGGATCAACCAGTAGAGTCATTGCATGTGTGTTATTTCCACAAACCACACATGGATCAACCACTAGAGTCATTGCATGTGTTATTTCCACAAACCACACATGGATCAACCACTAGAGTCATTGCATGTGTGTTCTTATACTAAAACCAACACTAGAGTCATTGCATGTGTGTTCTTTTCACAAACCACACATGGATCAACCACTAGAGTCATTGCATGTGTTTTATTTCCACAAACCACACATGGATCAACTCGTTGTCATTGCATGTGTTTTCTTTCCACAAACCACATGGATCCACCAGTGGTCATTCCATGTGGGTTCTTTCCACAAACCACATATGGATCAACCAGTGGAATTGGATGTGTGTTCTTTCCACAAACCACACATGGATCAACCACTAGAGTCATTGCATGTTTGTTCTTATACTAAAACCACAAACCAGAACTAGAGTCATAGAATGTGTGTTCTTTTCAACAAATCACACATGGATCAACCACTAGAGTCAATGCATATGTGTTCTTTTCCACAAACCACACATGGATGCACCAGTGGTCATTGCATGTGTGTTCTTTCAACAAACCACATATGGATCAACCAAAGTCATTACATGTGTGTTCTTTCCACAAACCACACATGGATCAACCACTAGAGTCATTGCATGTTTGTTCCTATACTAAAACCACAAACCACCACTAGAGTCATTGGATGTGTGTTCTTTTCCACAAACCACACATGGATCCACCAGTGGTCATTGCATGTGTGTTCTTTCCACAAACCACATATGGATCAACCAGAGTCATTGCATTTGTGTTCTTTCCACAAACCACACATCGATCAACCACTAGAGTCATTGCATGTTTCTTATATACTAAAACCACAAACCATCACTAGAGTCATTGCATGTGTGTTCTTTTCCACAAACCACACATGGATCCACCAGTGGTCATTGCATGTGTGTTCTTTCCACAAACCACATATGGATCAACCAGAGTCATTGCATGTGTGTTCTTTCCACAAACCACACATGGATCAACCAGTAGAGTCATTGCATGTTTGTTCTTATACTAAAACCACAAACCAGCACTAGAGTCGTTTCATGTGTGTTCTTTTCCACAAACCACACATGGATCCACTAGACTCATTGCATGTGTGTTCTTTTCCATAAACAACTTACGGATCAACCAGTGGTCATTGCATGTGTGTTCTTTTCACAAACCACATGTGGACCCACTAGAGTCATTGCATGTGTGTTCTTTTCCACAAACCACACATGGATGCACCAGTGGTCATTGCATGTGTGTTCTTTCAACAAACCACATATGGATCAACCAGAGTCATTACATGTGTGTTCTTTCCACAAACCACACATGGATCAACCACTAGAGTCATTGCATGTTTGTTCTTATACTAAAACCACAAACCACCACTAGAGTCATTGGATGTGTGTTCTTTTCCACAAACCACACATGGATCCACCAGTGGTCATTGCATGTGTGTTCTTTCCACAAACCACATATGGATCAACCAGAGTCATTGCATTTGTGTTCTTTCCACAAACCACACATCGATCAACCACAAGAGTCATTGCATGTTTGTTCTTATACTAAAACCACAAACCATCACTAGAGTCATTGCATGTGTGTTCTTTCCACAAACCACACATGGATCAACCACTAGAGTCATTGCATGTTTGTTCTTATACTAAAACCACAAACCAGCACTAGAGACATTGCATGTGTGTTCTTTCCACAAACCACATATGGATCAACCACTAGTCATTGCATGTGTCTTCTTTCCACAAACCACACATGGATCAACCACTAGAGTCATTGCATGTGTGTTCTTTCCACAAACCACACATGGATCAACCACTAGAGTCATTCCATGTTTGTTCTTATACTAAAACCACAAACCAACACTAGAGTCATTGCATGTGTGTTCTTTCCACAAACCACACATGGATCCACCAGTGGTCATTGCATGTGTGTTCTTTCCACAAACCACATATGGATCAACAAGTGGTCATTGCATGTGTGTTCTTTTCCATAAACCACTTATGGATCCATTCAGTCATTGCATATGTGTTATTTCCACAAACCACACATGGATCAACCACTAGAGTCATTGCATGTGTGTTATTTCCCCAAACCACACATGGATCAACCACAAGATTCATTGCTTGTGTGTTATTTTCCATAAACCACACATGGATCCACTAGTGATCATTGAATGTGTGTTCTTTCCACAAACCACATATGGATCAACCAGAGTCATTGCATGTGTGTTCTTTCCACAAACCACACATGGATACCCCACTAGAGTCATTGCATCTTTGTTCTTATACTAAAACCACAAACCAGCACTAGAGACATTGCATGTGTGTTCTTTTCCACAAACCACACATGGATCAACCAGTGGTCATTGCATGTGTGTTCTTTCCACAAACCACATATGGATCAACCAGAGTCATTGCATGTGTGTTCTTTCCACAAACCACACATGGATCAACCACTAGAGTCATTGCATGTTTGTTCTTATACTAAAACCACAAACCAACACTAGAGTCATTGCATGTGTGTTCTTTTCCACAAACCACACATGGATCCACCAGTGGTCATTGCATGTGTCTTCTTTCCACAAACCACATATAGATCAACCAGAGTCATTGCATGTGTGTTCTTTCCACAAACCACATATGGATCAACCAGAGTCATTGCATGTGTGTTCTTTCCACAAACCACACATGGATCAATCACTAGAGTCATTGCATGTTTGTTCTTATACTAAAACCACAAACCAGCAATAGAGTCATTGCATGTGTGTTCTTTTCCACAAACCACACATGGATCAACCACTAGAGTCATTGCATGTGTGTTCTTTCCACAAACCACACATGGATCCACCAGTAGTCATTGCATGTGTGTTCTTTCCGCAAACCACATTTGGATCAACCAGAGTCATTGCATGTCTGTTCTTTCCACAAACCACACATGGATCAACCACTAGAGTCATTGCATGTTTGTCCTTATACTAAAACCACAAACCAGCACTAGAGTCATTGCATGTGTGTTCTTTTCAACAAACCAAACATGGATCCACCAGTGGTCATGGCATGCGTGTTCTTTCCACAAACCACATATGGATCAACCAGAGTCATTGCATGTGTGTTCTTTCCACAAACCACACATGGATCAACCAGTAGAGTCATTGCATGTTTGTTCTTATACTAAAACCACAAACCAGCACTAGAGTCGTTTCATGTGTGTTCTTTTCCACAAACCACACATGGATCCACTAGACTCATTGCATGTGTGTTCTTTTCCATAAACAACTTACGGATCAACCAGTGGTCATTGCATGTGTGTTCTTTTCACAAACCACATGTGGACCCACTAGAGTCATTGCATGTGTGTTCTTTTCCACAAACCACACATGGATGCACCAGTGGTCATTGCATGTGTGTTCTTTCAACAAACCACATATGGATCAACCAGAGTCATTACATGTGTGTTCTTTCCACAAACCACACATGGATCAACCACTAGAGTCATTGCATGTTTGTTCTTATACTAAAACCACAAACCACCACTAGAGTCATTGGATGTGTGTTCTTTTCCACAAACCACACATGGATCCACCAGTGGTCATTGCATGTGTGTTCTTTCCACAAACCACATATGGATCAACCAGAGTCATTGCATTTGTGTTCTTTCCACAAACCACACATCGATCAACCAAAAAGAGTCATTGCATGTTTGTTCTTATACTAAAACCACAAACCATCACTAGAGTCATTGCATGTGTGTTCTTTCCACAAACCACACATGGATCAACCACTAGAGTCATTGCATGTTTGTTCTTATACTAAAACCACAAACCAGCACTAGAAACATTGCATGTGTGTTCTTTTCCACAAACCACACATGGATCAACCAGTGGTCATTGCATGTGTGTTCTTTCCACAAACCACATATAGATCAACCAGAGTCATTGCATGTGTGTTCTTTCCACAAACCACACATGGATCAACCACTAGAGTCATTCCATGTTTGTTCTTATACTAAAACCACAAACCAACACTAGAGTCATTGCATGTGTGTTCTTTTCCACAAACCACACATGGATCCACCAGTGGTCATTGCATGTGTGTTCTTTCCACAAACCACATATGGATCAACAAGTGGTCATTGCATGTGTGTTCTTTTCCATAAACCACTTATGGATCCATTCAGTCATTGCATATGTGTTATTTCCACAAACCACACATGGATCAACCACTAGAGTCATTGCATGTGTGTTATTTCCCCAAACCACACATGGATCAACCACAAGATTCATTGCATGTGTGTTCTTTTCCATAAACCACACATGGATCCACTAGTGATCATTGAATGTGTGTTCTTTCCACAAACCACATATGGATCAACCAGAGTCATTGCATGTGTGTTCTTTCCACAAACCACACATGGATACCCCACTAGAGTCATTGCATCTTTGTTCTTATACTAAAACCACAAACCAGCACTAGAGACATTGCATGTGTGTTCTTTTCCACAAACCACACATGGATCAACCAGTGGTCATTGCATGTGTGTTCTTTCCACAAACCACATATGGATCAACCAGAGTCATTGCATGTGTGTTCTTTCCACAAACCACACATGGATCAACCACTAGAGTCATTGCATGTTTGTTCTTATACTAAAACCACAAACCAACACTAGAGTCATTGCATGTGTGTTCTTTTCCACAAACCACACATGGATCCACCAGTGGTCATTGCATGTGTCTTCTTTCCACAAACCACATATAGATCAACCAGAGTCATTGCATGTGTGTTCTTTCCACAAACCACATATGGATCAACCAGAGTCATTGCATGTGTGTTCTTTCCACAAACCACACATGGATCAATCACTAGAGTCATTGCATGTTTGTTCTTATACTAAAACCACAAACCAGCAATAGAGTCATTGCATGTGTGTTCTTTTCCACAAACCACACATGGATCAACCACTAGAGTCATTGCATGTGTGTTCTTTTCCACAAACCACACATGGATCCACCAGTAGTCATTGCATGTGTGTTCTTTCCGCAAACCACATTTGGATCAACCAGAGTCATTGCATGTCTGTTCTTTCCACAAACCACACATGGATCAACCACTAGAGTCATTGCATGTTTGTCCTTATACTAAAACCACAAACCAGCACTAGAGTCATTGCATGTGTGTTCTTTTCAACAAACCAAACATGGATCCACCAGTGGTCATGGCATGCGTGTTCTTTCCACAAACCACATATGGATCAACCAGAGTCATTGCATGTGTGTTCTTTCCACAAACCACACATGGATCAACCACTAGAGTCATTGCATGTGTGTTATTTCCACAAACCACACATGGATCAACCAGTAGAGTCATTGCATGTGTGTTATTTCCACAAACCACACATGGATCAACCACTAGAGTCATTGCATATGTGTTATTTCCACAAACCACACATGGATCAACCACTAGAGTCATTGCATGTGTGTTCTTATACTAAAACCAACACTAGAGTCATTGCATGTGTGTTCTTTTCACAAACCACACATGGATCAACCACTAGAGTCATTGCATGTGTTTTATTTCCACAAACCACACATGGATAAACTAGTGGTCATTGCATGTGTGTTATTTTCCACAAACCACACATGGATCCACCAGTGGTCATTGCATGTGTGTTCTTTCCACAAACCACATATGGATCAACCAGAGTCATTGAATGTGTGTTCTTTCCACAAACCACACATGGATCAACCACTAGAGTCATTGCATGTTTGTTCTTATACTAAAACCACAAACCAGCACTAGAGTCATTGCATGTGTGTTCTTTTCAACAAATCACACATGGATCAACCACTAGAGTCAATGCATATGTGTTCTTTTCCACAAACCACACATGGATGCACCAGTGGTCATTGCATGTGTGTTCTTTCAACAAACCACATATGGATCAACCAAAGTCATTACATGTGTGTTCTTTCCACAAACCACACATGGATCAACCACTAGAGTCATTGCATGTTTGTTCCTATACTAAAACCACAAACCACCACTAGAGTCATTGGATGTGTGTTCTTTTCCACAAACCACACATGGATCCACCAGTGGTTATTGCATGTGTGTTCTTTCCACAAACCACATATGGATCAACCAGAGTCATTGCATTTGTGTTCTTTCCACAAACCACACATCGATCAACCACTAGAGTCATTGCATGTTTCTTATATACTAAAACCACAAACCATCACTAGAGTCATTGCATGTGTGTTCTTTTCCACAAACCACACATGGATCCACCAGTGGTCATTGCATGTGTGTTCTTTCCACAAACCACATATGGATCAACCAGAGTCATTGCATGTGTGTTCTTTCCACAAACCACACATGGATCAACCACTAGAGTCATTGCATGTTTGTTCTTATACTAAAACCACAAACCAGCACTAGAGTCGTTTCATGTGTGTTCTTTTCCACAAACCACACATGGATCCACTAGACTCATTGCATGTGTGTTCTTTTCCATAAACAACTTATGGATCAACCAGTGGTCATTGCATGTGTGTTCTTTTCACAAACCACATGTGGACCCACTAGAGTCATTGCATGTGTGTTCTTTTCCACAAACCACACATGGATGCACCAGTGGTCATTGCATGTGTGTTCTTTCAACAAACCACATATGGATCAACCAGAGTCATTACATGTGTGTTCTTTCCACAAACCACACATGGATCAACCACTAGAGTCATTGCATGTTTGTTCTTATACTAAAACCACCACTAGAGTCATTGGATGTGTGTTCTTTTCCACAAACCACACATGGATCCACCAGTGGTCATTGCATGTGTGTTCTTTCCACAAACCACATATGGATCAACCAGAGTCATTGCATTTGTGTTCTTTCCACAAACCACACATCGATCAACCACAAGAGTCATTGCATGTTTGTTCTTATACTAAAACCACAAACCATAACTAGAGTCATTGCATGTGTGTTCTTTCCACAAACCACACATGGATCAACCACTAGAGTCATTGCATGTTTGTTCTTATACTAAAACCACAAACCAGCACTAGAGACATTGCATGTGTGTTCTTTTCCACAAACCACACATGGATCAACCATTGGTCATTGCATGTGTGTTCTTTCCACAAACCACATATGGATCAACCAGAGTCATTGCATGTGTGTTCTTTCCACAAACCACACATGGATCAAGCACTAGAGTCATTCCATGTTTGTTCTTATACTAAAACCACAAACCAACACTAGAGTCATTGCATGTGTGTTCTTTTCCACAAACCACACATGGATCCACCAGTGGTCATTGCATGTGTGTTCTTTCCACAAACCACATATGGATCAACAAGTGGTCATTGCATGTGTGTTCTTTTCCATAAATCACTTATGGATCCATTCAGTCATTGCATATGTGTTATTTCCACAAACCACACATGGATCAACCACTAGAGTCATTGCATGTGTGTTATTTCCCCAAACCACACATGGATCAACCACAAGATTCATTGCATGTGTGTTCTTTTCCATAAACCACACATGGATCCACTAGTGATCATTGAATGTGTGTTCTTTCCACAAACCACATATGGATCAACCAGAGTCATTGCATGTGTGTTCTTTCCACAAACCACACATGGATCAACCACTAGAGTCATTGCATGTTTGTTCTTATACTAAAACCACAAACCAGCACTAGAGACATTGCATGTGTGTTATTTTCCACAAACCACACATGGATCAACCAGTGGTCATTGCATGTGTGTTCTTTCCACAAACCACATACGGATCAACCAGAGTCATTGCATGTGTGTTCTTTCCACAAACCACACATGGATCAACCACTAGAGTCATTGCATGTTTGTTCTTATACTAAAACCACAAACCAACACTAGAGTCATTGCATGTGTGTTCTTTTCCACAAACCACACATGGATCCACTAGTGGTCATTGCATGTGTCTTCTTTCCACAAACCACATATGGATCAACCAGAGTCATTGCATGTGTGTTCTTTCCACAAACCACACATGGATCAATCACTAGAGTCATTGCATGTTTGTTCTTATACTAAAACCACAAACTAGCACTAGAGTCACTGCATGTGTGTTCTTTTCCACAAACCACACATGGATCAACCACTAGAGTCATTGCATGTGTGTTCTTTTCCACAAACCACACATGGATCCACCAGTAGTCATTGCATGTGTGTTCTTTCCGCAAACCACATTTGGATCAACCAGAGTCATTGCATGTCTGTTCTTTCCACAAACCACACATGGATCAACCACTAGAGTCATTGCATGTTTGTCCTTATACTAAAACCACAAACCAACACTAGAGTCATTGCATGTGTGTTCTTTTCAACAAACCAAACATGGATCCACCAGTGGTCATGGCATGTGTGTTCTTTCCACAAACCACATATGGATCAACCAGAGTCATTGCATGTGTGTTCTTTCCACAAACCACACATGGATCAACCACTAGAGTCATTGCATGTATGTTATTTCCACAAACCACACATGGATCAACCAGTAGAGTCATTGCATGTATGTTATTCCCACAAACCACACATGGATCAACCACTAGAGTCATTGCATGTGTGTTCTTATACTAAAACCAACACTAGAGTCATTGCATGTGTGTTCTTTTCACAAACCACACATGGATCAACCACTAGAGTCATTGCATGTATTTTATTTCCACAAACCACACATGGATAAACTAGTGGTCATTGCATGTGTGTTCTTTTCCACAAACCACACATGGATCCACCAGTGGTCATTGCATGTGTGTTCTTTCCACAAACCACATATGGATCAACTAGAGTCATTGCATGTGTGTTCTTTCCACAAACCACACATGGATCAACCACTAGAGTCATTGCATATTTGTTCTTATACTAAAACCACAAACCAGCACTAGAGTCATTTCATGTGTGTTCTTTTCCACAAATCACACATGGATCAACCACTAGAGTCAATGCATATGTGTTCTTTTCCACAAACCACACATGGATGCACCAGTGGTCATTGCATGTGTGTTCTTTCAACAAACCACATATGGATCAACCAGAGTCATTACATGTGTGTTCTTTCCACAAACCACACATGGATCAACCACTAGAGTCATTGCATGTTTGTTCTTATACTAAAACCACAAACCACCACTAGAGTCATTGGATGTGTGTTCTTTTCCACAAACCACACATGGATCCACCAGTGGTCATTGCATGTGTGTTCTTTCCACTAACCACATATGGATCAACCAGAGTCATTGCATTTGTGTTCTTTCCACAAACCACACATCGATCAACCACTAGAGTCATTGCATGTTTGTTCTTATACTAAAACCACAAACCATCACTAGAGTCATTGCATGTGTGTTCTTTTCCACAAACCACACATGGATCCACCAGTGGTCATTGCATGTGTGTTCTTTCCACAAACCACATATGGATCAACCAGAGTCATTGCATGTGTGTTCTTTCCACAAACCACACATGGATCAACCACTAGAGTCATTGCATGTTTGTTCTTATACTAAAACCACAAACCAGCACTAGAGTCGTTTCATGTGTGTTCTTTTCCACAAACCACACATGGATCCACTAGACTTATTGCGTGTGTGTTCTTTTCCACAAACTACTTATGGATCAACTAGTGGTCAATGCATGTGTGTTCTTTTCACAAACCACATGTGGACCCACTAGAGTCATTGCATGTGTGTTCTTATACTAAAACCAACACTAGATTCATTGCATGTGTGTTATTTCCACAAACCACACATGGATCAACCACTAGAGTCATTGCATGTTTGTGTTCTTTTCCACAAACCACACATGGATCCACCACTAGAGTCGTTGCATGTGTGTTCTTATACTAAAACCAACACTAGAGTCATTGCATGTGTGTTATTTCCACAAACCACACATCGATCAAACAGTGGTCATTGCATGTGTGTTCTTTTCCACAAACCACACATAGATCCACCAGTGGTCATTGCATGTTTGTTCTTTTCATAAACCACATATGGATCAACCAGAGTCATTGCATGTGTGTTCTTTCCACAAACCACACATGGATCAACCACTAGAGTCATTGCATGTTTGTTCTTATACTAAAACCACAAACCAGCACTAGAGTCATTTCATGGGTGTTCTTTTCCACAAACCACACATGGATCCATTAGACTCATTGCATGTGTGTTCTTTTCCAGAAACAACTTATGGATCAACCAGTGGTCATTGCATGTGTGTTCTTTTCACAAACAACATGTGGACCCACTAGGGTAATTGCATGTGTGTTCTTATACTAAAACTAGCACTATAGTCATTGCATGTGTGTTCTATCCACAAACCACACAAGGATCCACCACTGTCATTACATGTGTGTTCTTTCCACAAACCACACATGGATCAACCACTAGAGTTATTGCTTGTGTGTTCTTTCCACAAACCACATATGGATCAACCAGTGGTCATTGCATGTGTGTTCTTTTCCATAAACCACTTATGGATCCATTACAGTCATTGCATGTGTGTTATTTCCACAAACCACACATGGATCAACCACAAGAGTCATTGCATGTGTGTTATTTCCACAAACCACACATGGATCAACCACTAGAGTCAATGCATGTGTGTTCTTTTTCACAAACCACACCTGGATCCACCAGTGGTCATTGCATGTGTGTTCTTTCCACAAACCACATATGGATCAACTAGAGTCATTGCATGTGTGTTCTTTCCACAAACCACATATGGATCAACCACTAGAGTCATTGCATGTTTATTCTTATACTAGAACCACAAACCAGCACTAGAGTCATTGCATGTGTGTTCTTTTCCACAAACCACACATGGATCCACCAGTGGTAATTGCATGTGTGTTCTTTCCACAAACCACATATGGATCAACCAGAGTCATTGCATGTGTGTTCTTTCCACAAACCACACATGGATCAACCACTAGAGTCATTGCATGTGTGTTCTTCTACTAAAACCAACACTAGAGTCATTCCATGTGGGTTCTTTCCATAAACCACACATGGATCAACCACTAGAGTCATTGCATGTTTGTTCTTATACTAAAACCACAAACCAGCACTAGAGTCATTGCATGTGTGTTCTTTTCCACAAACCACACATGGATCCACCAGTGGTCATTGCATGTGTGTTCTTTCCACAAACCACATATGGATCAACCAGAGTCATTGCATGTGTGTTCTTTCCACAAACCACACATGGATCAACCACTAGAGTCATTGCATGTTTGTTCTTATACTAAAACCACAAACCAGCACTAGAGTCATTGCATGTGTGTTCTTTTCCACAAACCACACATGGATCCACCAGTGGTCATTGCATGTGTGTTCTTTCCACAAACCACATATGGATCAACCAGAGTCATTGCATGTGTGTTCTTTCCACAAACCACACATGGATCAATCACTAGAGTCATTGCATGTTTGTTCTTATACTAAAACCACAAACCAGCACAAGAGTCATTGCATGTGTGTTCTTTTCCACAAACCACACATGGATCAACCACTAGAGTCATTGCATGTGTGTTATTTTCCACAAACCACACATGGATCAACCACTAGAGTCATTGCATGTGTGTTATTTCCACAAACCACACATGGATCAACCAATAGAGTCATTGCATGTGTGTTATTTCCACAAACCACACATGGATCAACCACAAGAGTTATAGCATGTGTGTTATTTCCACAAACCACACATGGATCAACCACTAGAGTCAATACATGTGTGTTCTTTTCCACAAACCACACATGGATCCACCAGTGGTCATTGCATGTGTGTTCTTTCCACATACCACATATGGATCAACCAGAGTCATTGCATGTGTGTTCTTTCCAGAAACCACATATGGATCAACCACTAGATTCATTGCATGTTTGTTCTTATACTAGAACCACAATCCAGCACTAGAGTCATTGCATGTGTGTTCTTTTCCACAAACCACACATGGATCCACCAGTGGTCATTGCATGTGTGTTCTTTCCACAAACCACATATGGATCAACCAGAGTCATTGCATGTGTGTTCTTTCCACAAACCACACATGGATCAACCACTAGAGTCATCGCATGTGTGTTCTTATACTAAATCCAACAATAGAGTCATTGCATGTGTGTTCTTTCGACAAACCACACATGGATCAACCACTAGAGTCATTGCATGTTTGTTCTTATACTAAAACCACAAACCAACACTAGAGTCATTGCAAGTGTGTTCTTTTCCACAAACCACACATGGATCCACCAGTGGTTATTGCATGTGTGTTCTTTCCACAAACCACATATGGATTAACCAGAGTCATTGCATGTGTGTTTTTCCACAAACCACACATGGGTCAACCACTAGAGTCATTGCATGTGTGTTCTTATACTAAAACCAACACTAGAGTCATTGCATGTGTGTTCTTTCCATAAACCACACATGGATCAACCACTAGAGTCATTGCATGTTTGTTCTTATACTAAAACCACAAACCAGCACTAGAGTCATTGCATGTGTGTTCTTTTCCACAAACCACACATGGATCCACCAGTGGTCATTGCATGTGTGTTCTTTCCACAAACCACATATGGATCAACCAGAGTCATTGCATGTGTGTTCTTTCCACAAACCACGCATGGATCAACCAGTAGAGTCATTGCATGTTTGTTCTTATACTAAAACCACAAACCAGCACTAGAGTCATTGCATGTGTGTTCTTTTGCACAAACCACACATGGATCCACCAGTGGTCATTGCATGTGTGTTCTTTCGACAAACCACATATGGATCAACCAGAGTCATTGCATGTGTGTTCTTTCCACAAACCACACATGCATCAACTACTAGAGTCATTGGATGTGTGATATTTCCACAAACAACACATGGATCAACCACTAGAGTCATTGCATGTGTGTTATTTCCACAAACCACACATCGATCAACCACTAGAGTCATTGCATATGTGTTATTTCCACAAACCACACATGCATCAACCACTAGAGGCATTGCATGTGTGTTCTTATACTAAAACCAACACTAGAGTCATTGCATGTGTGTTCTTTTCACAAACCACACATGGATCAACCACTAGAGTCATTGCATGTTTGTTATTATACTAAAACCACAAACCAGCACTAGAGTCATTGCATGTGTGTTCTTTTCCACAAACCACACATGGATCCACCAGTGGTCATTGCATGTGTGTTCTTTCCACAAACCTCATATGGATCAACCAGAGTCATTGCATGTGTGTTCTTTCCACAAACCACATATGGATCCATTTGAGTAATTACATGTTTGTTCTTATACTAAAACCACAAACCAGCACTAGAGTCATTGCATGTGTGTTCTTTTCCACAAACCACACATGGATCATCCACTAGAGTCATTGCATGTGTGTTCTTTCCACAAACCACATATGGATCAACCAGTGGTTATTGCATGTGGGTTCTTTTCCATAAACCACTTATGGATCCATTACAGTCATTGCATGTGTGTTATTTCCACAAACCACACATGGATCAACCACTAGAGTCATTACATGTGTGTTATTTCCACAAACCACACATGGATCGACCACTACAGTCATTGCATGTGTGTGTTCCTTTCCACAAACCACACATGGATCAACCCCTGGAGTCATTGCATGTGTGTTCTTATACTAAAACCAACACTAGAGTCATTGCATGTGTGTTCTTTCCACAAACCACACATGGATCAACCAGTGTTCATTGCATGTGTGTTCTTTTCCACAAACCACACATGGATCCACCAGTGGTCATTGCATGTGTGTTCTTTCCACAAACCACATATGGATCAACCACTAGAGTCATTGCATGTGTGTTCTTTCCACAAACCACACATGGATCAACCACTAGAGTCATTGCATGTTTGTTCTTATACTAAAACCACAAACCAGCACTAGAGTCATTGCATGTGTGTTCTTTTCCACAAACCACACATGGATCAACCAATAGAGTCATTGCATGTGTGTTCTTTTTTTCCACAAACCACACATGGATCCAGCAGTGGTCATTGCATGTGTGTTCTTTCCACAAACCACATATGGATCAACCAGAGTCATTGCATGTGTGTTCTTTCCACAAACCACACATGGATCAACCACTAGAGTCATTGCATGTTTGTTCTTATACTAAAAGCACAAACCAGCACTAGAGTCATTGCATGTGTGTTCTTTTCCAGAAACCACACATGGATCCACCAGTGGTCATTGCATGTGTGTTCTTTCCGCAAACCACATATGGATCAACCAGAGTCATTGCATGTGTGTTCTTTCCACAAACCACACATGGATCAACCACTAGAGTCATTGCATGTGTGATATTTCCACAAACCACACATGGATCAACCACTAGAGTCATTGCATGTGTGTTATTTCCACAAACCACACATGGATCAACCACTAGAGTCATTGCATATGTGTTATTTCCACAAACCACACATGCATCAACCACTAGATTCATTGCATGTGTGTTCTTATACTAAAACCAACACTAGAGTCATTGCATGTGTGTTCTTTTCACAAACCACACATGGATCAACCACTAGAGTCATTGCATGTGTGTTATTTCCACAAACCACACATGGATCAACCAGTGGTCATTGCATGTGTGTTCTTTTCCACAAACCTCACATGGATCCACCAGTGGTCATTGCATGTGTGTTCTTTCCACAAACCACGTATGGATCAACCAGAGTCATTGCATGTGTGTTCTTTCCACAAACCACATATGTATCCATTTGAGTAATTGCATGTTCTTATACTAAAACCACAAACCAGCACTAGAGTCATTGCATGTGTGTTCTTTTCCACAAACCACACATGGATCCACTAGACTCATTGCATGTGTGTTCTTTTCCACAAACAACTTATTGATCAACCAGTGGTCATTGCATGTGTGTTCTTTTCACAAACCACATGATCACCCACTAGAGTCATTGCATGTATGTTCTTACACTAAAACCACAAACCAGCACTAGAGTCATTGCATGTGTGTTCTTTCCACAAACCACACATGGATCCACCGGGGTCATTGCATGTGTGTTCTTTCCATAAACCACACATGGATCAACCACTATAGTCATTGCATGTGTGTTCTTTCCACAAACCACATATGGATCAACCAATGGTCATTGCATGTGTGTTCTTTTCCACAAACCACACATGGATCCAGCACTGTCATTTCATGTGTGTTCTTTCCACAAACCACACATGGATCCACTAGAGTCATTGCATGTGTGTTTTTTTCCACAAACCACATATGGTTCAACAACTAGAGTCATTGCATTTGTTTTTTTCCACAAACCACACATGGATCAACCACTAGAGTCATTGCATGTGTGTGCTTATACTAAAACCAACACTAGAGTCATTGTATGTGTGTTATTTCCACAAACGACACATGGATCAACCAGTGGTCATTGCATGTGTGTTCTTTTCCACAAACCACACATGGATCCACAGTGGTCATTGCATGTGTGTTCTTTCCACAAACCACGTATGGATCAACCAGAGTCATTGCATGTGTGTTCTTTCCACAAACCACATATGGATCCATTTGAGTAATTGCATGTTCTTATACTAAAACCACAAACCAGCACTAGAGTCATTGCATGTGTGTTCTTTTCCACAAACACACATGGATCCACTAGACTCATTGCATGTGTGTTCTTTTCCACAAAAAACTTATTGATCAACCAGTGGTCATTGCATGTGTGTTCTTTTCACAAACCACATGTGGACCCACTAGAGTCATTGCATGTGTGTTCTTACACTAAAAATAGCACTAGAGTCATTGCATGTGTGTTCTATCCACAAACCACACATGGATCCACCACTGTCATTGCATGTGTGTTCTTTCCATAAACCACACATGGATCAACCACTATAGTCATTGCATGTGTGTTCTTTCCACAAACCACATATGGATCAACCAATGGTCATTGCATGTGGGTTCTTTTCCATAAACCACTTATAGATCCATTATAGTCATTGCATGTGTGTTATTTCCACAAACCACACATGGATCAACCACAAGAGTCATTGCAAGTGTGTTCTTTCCACAAACCACATATGGATCAACCAGCGGTCATTGCATGTGGGTTCTTTTCCATAAACCACTTATGGATCCATTACAGTCATCGCATGTGTGTGTTCTTTTCCACAAACCACACATGGATCAACCGCTAGAGTCATTGCATGTGTGTTATTTCCACAAACCACACATGGATCGACCACTAGAGTCATTGCATGTGTTTTTTTCCACAAACCACACATGGATCAACCACTAGAGTCATTGCATGTGTGTGCTTATACTAAAACCAACACTAGAGTCATTGTATGTGTGTTATTTCCACAAACGACACATGGATCAACCATACTCATTGCATGTGTGTTCTTTCCACAAACCACACATGCATCAACCACTAGAGTCATTACATGTGTGTTCTTGAGTCATTGCATGTGTGTTCTTTCCACAAACCACATATGGATCAACCAGAGTCATTGCATGTGTGTTCTTTCCACAAACCACATATGGATCAACCAGAGTCATTGCATGTGTGTTCTTTCCACAAACCACATATGGATCCATTTGAGTAATTACATGTTTGTTCTTATACTAAAACCACAAACCAGCACTAGAGTCATTGCATGTGTGTTCTTTTCCACAAACCACACATGGATCCACTAGACTCATTCCATGTGTGTTCTTTTCCACAAACAACTAATGGATCAACCAGTTGTCATTGCATGTGTGTTATTTTCACAAACCACGTGTGGACCCACTAGAGTCATTGCATGTGTGTTCTTATACTAAAAATAACACTAGAGTCATCGCATGTGTGTTCTACCCACAAACCACACATGGATCCACCACTGTCATTGCATGTGTGTTCTTTCCACAAACCACACATGGATCAACCACTAGAGTCATTGCATGTGTGTTCTTTCCACAAACCACATATGGATCAACCAGTGGTCATTACATGTGGGTTCTTTTCCATAAACCACTTATAGATCCATTAGAGTCATTACATGTGTGTTATTTCCACAAACCACACATGGATTAACCACTAGAGTCATTGCATGTGTGTTCTTTACACAAACCACATATGGATCAACTAGTGGTCATTGCATGTGGGTTGTTTTCCATAAACCACTTATGGATCCATTACAGTTATTGCATGTGTGTTATTTCCACAAACCACACATGGATCAACCACTAGAGTCATTGCATGTGTGTTATTTCCACAAACCACACATGGATCGACCACTAGAGTCATTGCATGTGTGTGTTTTTTTTCCACAAACCACACATGGATCAACCCCTAGAGTCATTGCATGTGTGTGCTTATACTAAAACCAACGCTAGAGTCATTGCATGTGTGTTCTTTCCACAAACCACATATGGATCAACCAGTGGTCATTGCATGTGGGTTCTTTTCCATAAACCACTTATGGATCCATTACAGTCATTGCATGTGTGTTATTTCCACAAACCAGACATGGATCAACCACTAGAGTCATTGCATGTGTGTTCTTTCCACAAACCACATATGGATCTACGAGTGGTCATTGCATTTGGGTTCTTTTCCATAAACCACTTATGGATCCATTACAGCCATTGCATGTGTGTTATTTCCACAAACCACACATGGATCAACCACTAGAGTCATTGCATGTGTGTTATTTCCACAAACCATACATGGATCGACCACTAGAGTCATCGTATGTGTGTGTTCTTTTCCACAAACCACACATGGATCAACCACTAGAGTCATTGCATGTGTGTTCTTATACTAAAACCAACACTAGAGTCATTGCATGTGTGTTCTTTCCACAAACCACACATGGATCAGCCAGTGGTCATTGCATGTGTGTTCTTTTCCACAAACCACACATGGATCCACGAGTTGTCATTGCATGTGTGTTCTTTCCACAAACCACATATGGATCAACCAGAGTCATTGCATGTGTGTTCTTTCCACAAACCACATATGGATCAACCACAAGAGTCATTTCATGTTTGTTCTTATACTAAAACCACAAACCAGCACTAGAGTCATTGCATGTGTGTTCTTTTCTACAAAGAACACATGGATCCACTAGACTCATTGCATGTGTATTGTTTTCCACAAACAACTTATGGATCAACCAGTGGTCATTGCATGTGTGTTCTTTTCACAAACCACATGTGGACCCACCAGAGTCATTGCATGTGTGTTCTTATACTAAAAATAGCACTAGAGTCATTGCATGTGCGTTCTATCCACAAACCACACATGGATCCACCACTGTCATTGCATGTGTGTTCTTTCCACAAACCACACATGGATAAACCACTAGAGTCATTGCATGTGTGTTCTTTCCACAAACCACATATGGACCAACTAGTGGTCATTGCATGTGGGTTCTTTTCCATAAACCACTTATGGATCCATTACAGTCATTGCATGTGTGTTATTTCCACAAACCACACATGGATCAACCACTAGAGTCATTGGATGTGTGTTCCTTCCACAAACCACATATGGATCAACCAGTGGTCATTGCATGTGGGTTCTTTTCCATAAACCAGCTATGGATCCATTACAGTCATTGCATGTGTGTTATTTCCACAAACCACACATGGATCAACCACTAGAGTCATTGCATGTGTGTTATTTCCACAAACCACACATGGATCGACCACTAGAGTCATTGCATGTGTGTGTTCTTTTCCACAAACCAAACATGGATCAACCACTAGAGTCATTGCATGTCTGTTCTTATACTAAAACCAACACTACAGTCATTGCATGTGTGTTCTTTCCACAAACCACACATGGATCAACCAGTGGTCATTGCATGTGTGTTCTTTTCCACAAAGCACACATGGATCCACCAGTTGTCATTGCATGTGTGTTCTTTCCATAAACCACATATGGATCAACCATAGTCATTGCATGTGTGTTATTTCCACAAACCACACATGGATCAACCGCTAGAGTCATTGCATGTTTGTTCTTATACTAAAACCACAAACCAGCACTAGCGTCATTGCATGTGTGTTCTTTTCCACAAACAACACATGGATCCACTAGACTCATTGCATGTGTGTTCTTTTCCATAAACAACTTATGGATCAACCAGTGGTCATTGCATGTGTGTTCTTTTCACAAACCACATGTGGACCGACTAGAGTCATTGCATGTGTGTTCTTATACTAAAAATAGCACTAGAGTAATTGCATGTATGTTCTATCCACAAACCACACATGCACCCAGCACTGTCATTGCATGTGTGTTCTTTCCACAAACCACACATGGATCAACCACTAGAGTCATTGCATGTGTGTTCTTCCCACAAACCACATATGGATCAACCAGTGGTGATTGCATGTGGGTTCTTTTCCATAAACCACTTATGGATCCATTACAGTCATTGCATGTGTGTTATTTCCACAAACCACACATGGATCAACCACTAGAGTCATTACATCTGTGTTCTTTCCAGAAACCACATATTGATCAACCAGTGGTCATTGCATTTGGGTTCTTTTCCATAAACCACTTATGGATCCATTACACTCATTGTATGTGTGTTATTTCCACAAACCACACATGGATCAACCACTAGAGACATTGCATGTGTGTTCTTTCCACAAACCACACATGGATCGACCACTAGAGTCATCGCATGTGTGTGTTCTTTTCCACAAACCACACATGGATCAACCACTAGAGTCATTGCATGTGTGTTCTTATACTAAAACCAACACTAGAGTCATTGCATGTTTGTTCTTTCCACAAACCACACATGGATCAACCAGTGGTCATTGCATGTGTGTTCTTTTCCACAAACCACACATGGATCCAGCAGTGGTCATTGCATGTGTGTTCTTTCCACAAACCACATATGGATCAACCAGTCATTGCATGTGTGTTCTTTCCACAAACCACACATGGATCAACCGCTAGAGTCATTGCATGTTTGTTCTTATACTAAAACCACAAACCAGCACTAGAGTCATTCCATGTGTGTTCTTTTCCACAAACAACACATGGATCCACTAGACTCATTGCATGTGTATTCTTTTCCACAAACAACTTATGGATCAACCAGTGGTCATTGCATGTGTGTTCTTTTCACAAACCACATGTGGACCCACTAGAGTCATTGCATGTGTGTTCTTATACTAAATATAGCAATAGAGGCATTGCATGTGTGTTCTATCCACAAACCACACATGGATCCACCACTGTCATTGCATGTGTGTTCTTTCCACAAACCACACATGGATCAACCACTAGAGTCATTGCATGTGTGTTATTTCCACAAACCACATATGGATCAACCAGTGGTGATTGCATGTGGATTCTTTTCCATAAACCACTTATGGATCCATTACTGTCATTGCATGTGTGTTATTTCCACAAACCACACATGGATCAACCACTAGAGTCATTGCATGTGTGTTCTTTCCACAAACCACATATGGATCAACCAGTGGTCATTGCATTTGGGTTCTTTTCCATAAACCACTTATGGATCCATTACAGTCATTGCATGTGTGTTATTTCCACAAACCACACATGGATCAACCACTAGAGTCATTGGATGTGTGTTCTTTCCACAAACCACATATGGATCAACCAGTGGTCATTGTGTAGCACCCCGGGTAAAACCACTACTAGAAAATCGTTATTGTTTTTATTATGTGCATCATCATGACATCAGCATGCATCTGTTTGCCTAAAACTATTTTCTAAAAGCCTATATTGTTTTCTAATTATCCCCTTTTCTATTTCAAATTGAAATCTCGGTCTTTTCCGAATATTTTGTTTTGTCTACCCACGGTTTGCAAAAGCCCCGTTTTAAATAAATAAAAATTTTAAATTATTTTTTTAGGAGGCAGCCCGCCAGGCCCGAAAGCCCAGCTGGCCACCTCCAGATAAAATCCTAGCTACCCCAAATCTTTTCCTACCTAATCCTAATCTACCCATCCCTAGCCACATCACCCCGGCCAATCACCACCCGCCACCTCACCACTCCCTCCACTCCCATGCCGCCACATCAGCCTCCTGGCCCCACCTCCTCTCCACCCTCACACACCTGCCCCAACACCACACACACACACACCCACTCCCAACCTCCTCTCCCTTCCACCCCGGTCCCACCCCACCGACCCCCCACCAAGCCACTCACAACCCCCACCCTGCCTCCCGTCTGCCCCACCCCACCAACCACTCAAGGCCTGTCCCGTTCCCTCTCTCTCCCTTCATGAAGGCCCCACCTCCTCACCCCGCTCCCCTCGCATGATCTTCCTCACCCCGACCGCGTCCTCTCCCCACCAACCTCCATCTCGCGAGCTTCCCGACACGAACCCCTCTTCCGCGATCCTCCTGCCAAGCCCGACCGCTGCTGCCACGTCTCCTACTGGGCTCCTCTTCAAGCGCCACTGGACCACTTCTCCTTCACTCGCTGCCATGGGCGCCGCTTCCCGCCTCCAAAGAAGAACCGCTATGCCTCTCTCTTCTCTCCGGGCCGCTGCCGCCAGCGAGCCCCACAACCGCTCGGCCTCTCTGCTCTCCATCCCGAGCCTCGTCAGCTGCCACGCCAGGCCACAGCGCTGTTCGCCGAGCTCCCTGCAGCTGTCGCCTCTGCTTGGAGCCTCGCGCCACGACTCGCCTCGCCCTCTTCCGCGACCTCGCCTCCCCTTCGGTGAGCCTCATCAATGACGGCCGTCGAGATCCTTGTTCGGCGACTCGCGACGAGCCTGCATTCGAAGCTCGCGAACTCAGTAGCGCCCGTCTGTTGTTGCTTCTGGTTGAGCCTGGCGTTTGAGTTTGAGTGTGCGGTGATGTAATGGGTTTCATGAGTCAGGCATGGAGATGTTTGTGATGTCGATCAGGACTTTGATGTGAGCAAGTACCAGATGGTCAATGTTATCCTGATGTTCCGCTGCCCCCCTCGACTACTTCTGCTAGGGGAATCGAAGATATGCGTTAAGTGCCTCGTCGCTAAGAACCTTTGATATCCAGACCATCGATGCCACACCCGAGTCTGGCACCGACACCCGAGAACTCCAATAAATGACGCCAAGCTCTACATCTTGGATCCGCCAGGCGAGACCTCGAAGGCCATCGGTCAAGTTCGCCACCGACAAAGGACGGACCGACAAGGTCTTCTACATGGACACCGAGTACTTCTTCCCGGCTCCGAGCAAAGTTCGCCATCGACAATTGAAGCCGGCACCCTCCAAGATCTTCTCCCCGATACGGCAAGCTCTCCATCCCAGTTACGCCAAGTTCGTCGAGAACCCGGACGCCAAGGTCGTCGATGCGAATACGACAAGTACTTCATCCCGAACGCCATGACCGTCTACATGACCCGAAGATCACGGATGCGACAAGATCTACCTCTCGTTTTCTGAAGATCGATTCCACCAAGTCCAAACTCGATCCCTGTCAAACCCCGACCCCCTGGAACCCCAAGATCTGCCGAACCCAGATTGCTTTTCTTCTTCACGGATTAGGCCGATGAGTTGATGCGAGTGTCGACCCGATCTTCGGATGAACCTTCGGCAATGTTTTCAGGCGAGCATCTCCCCCTTTCTACCTATCTTACTTTTATAGTATTTATTCCCTCCTATTGATCTATTGCTATCTGTGTTGCGATGCTCTAGTTTTCGTGCCCGTGATATCCCTTACAGCCTTATATTGCCTTGGACACATCCTATTACCTGTTGTTTGGTAGATAGTTGGACTTGCGCGTCGTAGTCGCTTGCTCAAGTGCTGTTGCGTGTCGTCAAGTACCTCAGTTGTTGGAGTATTGCCGCATGTTTAATGTTGGAGATGATCATGGCTTTAATTATTGTTTAATAACTAAAATTGAAGTAGGTAAATGCAGAGGCACCGGTGGGTAATAGACAATATTTGGTTTTTAACACTGTCGGTGTCCGTGGGACCCCGGAGTTCTTGACACTGTTCCGAGATCGGCGTTAACCACCACATGTGTGTGGGCACCCCCATCGATTTAGTACCTGATTTCAAAGTATTGTACCGGGGGCCACAAAGTAGTTTGGGGCTTTATTACTATCCTGTACTTATGCCATGCTTTACTGCTTTATTTAAGATTGTGCGTGGAGCACCAGTACTGTTTAGGACCGTGACATGTTTTCGCTGTATCAACAAGCCCAGTCACATTTTCGGGTTCCCAGTCGTTTACAGCCGTCGACACAAACCCTGAGTCCGTCTCGGAGACCGGCCGACTTCGTTACGGGTAGCTTAGTGGGGTGGCCCCCCGTGCTTGCTTTGGGTCTGGGAAACGTCGTGTCCAAAACCCCGACATACCGTTGGGTGTATGTTTTGTGATCTTGTACCTACCTGATCTGACAACAAGGGTGTAGGTGCGTGTGGAAACTTTGGTGCACCCTCAGGTAAATCTTTCGAGAAGCCGTGTCCGCGGTTATGGACGACTTGGAGCACAGTTCTCGATCATAGACAACTATAACTAAAGTTTACTGTTATAATTTGACTTGTATCCGATATGACTAGTAATCAGCTTCACTACAACGGAATGGCTAATTAAAAGTACCAACAACTGTTGGGTTTGGGATATCTCATGCTAATCGTATCTGACTAGTAAGTGTTGCAACTACAACGGAATGGTTAACTAAAACTGCCCACTGCTTATTATATCAGGATGACTCATGCTATCTATATTTGACTAGTAATTGCCGCAACTATAACGGAATGAATAAAACTGCCAACTGTGTGAGTTCCTCGGTTGACTTCCTCGTTTGGTCTCGAGGGGGAAATACCAGGATGGGTATGTTTGGTGGTAGAATCAGGTTGGTTCCGAATAGGTCTTTCTTATCCCTCTCTGATAGCCGACAGTTATATCGAGTCTCTATAGGTTGTTCAGTGCATGTTGCGCTGCCGCTTCAGTCCACCATACCTATGTAGGCGAGGACCGCCGAATTCTAGCCTCGCTGTGTCGGCCTCAAGATCGACCGCTCTCTCTTTTCCTCCGCCTTTGTCGGCACCCTTTTGTTTAAGCAGGTTTGAGATCGACGTCATAGCGTGGTTACCCTTCCGGCTTGGCTGGGCAGGTTATGGACGCCATTGGTTATTCTTCGTGGCTCTTAGCTCAATTTGCATCTTGTCCGCATCGGATGCAGTATCATTTTCACGGTGATTTGGATCTTTGTATGTTATATCTGTATTCTTGACTCTTTGAGTCATTTGTTGTATATATATTTGTGGTCCCATCGTGACTATTGTGTAATGATATTACTTTGTTTTCCACCCGCAAAAGTGCTGGTGGGCACCTTTGAATCGTTTCTATGCGGGTTTGGCGGAATCGCTGAAACTTGCATAGGGTCGATTCGAGGTGTTACAGAGTGGTATCGAGCTCAACATTCATGATACCCACAAGTCCAGCCTGTAGGATAACCTAGCTAACGGCCGAAGTAGAGTGTCAAAACTATTTTTGCAAAATCGGTTGGATAGTTCTGATTAGGTCTGATTTTACTCCTTACCCCTCTGCTGCTCTCCTCTCACCTCTGCGTGTTTTGAATCCGCTCTCTTCTCTCTCTTCGAGTCCAGGATTTCTCGTGGTTGGGTTCCATCGTACCTTCAGGGTTTCGCTTCCTCCTTGGTAACGGTGTTGCTACATCTGGTCTTCATGCTAACCGAGGAATCCTTCGTCTGGTGGGCTTCTCTTTGTTCTTTCTCGTGCCTTCCGGTGTTTTCCGACGCGACGACATCATCTACGCCAGATCCGATGCGGAGTCTGCATCACTCCTTTGTTTCTGAACCTCGATTGTCGAGATCTTCAGTCTGATTCCGAGAATGGTTGCACGCTTTTCTACTGATTGTGCAGAGTAATAGTTTGGGTGCGTGATGGATTGGCCCCTATGCCGACTACTCACTCTATTCGCTTGTGTACATTGAAGTGGATGAGAATGCATCGATTCTCTCTTTCTATCGAAGTTAGAGGTGGATTGATTGGTTGATACCTCTACCTTCGCCTTTGTTTCCCGGAGTGTTCTCTCGACGATCACGGACAACGACCTCTTGTTAGTGGTGTCGCGAAGATCTACACGAAGCGAGAAGATGCAGATCGCCGACCTTCTTTCCGGTAACATGAGGCGGATCTCGAGGGCGAGATCCATAGTTAGTGGTGTCGAATTGTAGCACCCCGGGTAAAACCACTACTAGAAAATCGTTATTGTTTTTATTATGTGCATCATCATGACATCAGCATGCATCTGTTTGCCTAAAACTATTTTCTAAAAGCCTATATTGTTTTCTAATTATCCCCTTTTCTATTTCAAATTGAAATCTCGGTCTTTTCCGAATATTTTGTTTTGTCTACCCACGGTTTGCAAAAGCCCCGTTTTAAATAAATAAAAATTTTAAATTATTTTTTTAGGAGGCAGCCCGCCAGGCCCGAAAGCCCAGCTGGCCACCTCCAGATAAAATCCTAGCTACCCCAAATCTTTTCCTACCTAATCCTAATCTACCCATCCCCAGCCACATCACCCCGGCCAATCACCACCCGCCACCTCACCACTCCCTCCACTCCCATGCCGCCACATCAGCCTCCTGGCCCCACCTCCTCTCCACACCCTCACACACCTGCCCCAACACCACACACACAGCCGACCCACTCCCCAACCTCCTCTCCCTTCCACCCCGGTCCCACCGACCCAACGACCAAGCCACTCACCAACCCCACCCCTGCCTCCCGTCTGGCCCCACCCCACCAACCACTCGCGCCCCGCGTCCCCCGTTCCCTCTCTCTCCTTCGCGAGCGCGGCCCCACCTCCTCACCCCGCTCCCCTCTCACGATTTTCCTCACCCCGACCGCGTCCTCTCCCCACCAACCTCCATCTCGCGAGCTTCCCGACGCGAACCCCTCTTCCGCGATCCCCGCCGCCAGGGCCTGCAAGCCGACCTCGCCTCCTCTGCTCGCGACCCCACCTGTCATCGTCCTTCCCCTCCCGCGGCCGTGCGCCCAGGCTGCCCTCCCCTGCTCTGTCCTCCTGACCTGCCTGCCTCCACCCCAGAAGGCAGCGTCGCCCGTCAAGATGCCCGACCTGCTGCCACGCCTCACTGGGCTCCTCTTCAGCGCCACGCCGCCCGCTTGAGACCGCCGCCGCCTCGCCGACCACAGCGTGCCCCGGCCTCGTCTTCTCCGATCTCACCTCGCTCGCCTCCCCACCGCTTGCGGCGCCGCTTCCCCGCCTCCAGCAGCAACCGCTACGCCTCTCTCTTCTCTCCGGGCCGCTGCCGCCAGCGAGCCCCACAACCGCTCGGCCTGTCTGCTCTCCATCCCGAGCCTCGTTGCTGCCATGCCAGGCTGTCATAGCGCTCCGCGTCGATCTCCCCAGAAGGTCGCCTCGTCACGGAGCCCTGCGCCACGACGCTTCGCCCTCTTCGCGACCCTGCCGCCTCCCCGGTGGTGAGCCTCATCAATGACGGCCCGTCGAGCTCTGTTCCGCGACTCCGACGAGCCTGCCATCTGGAAGCTCGGCGAACCTGGTGGCGTCCGTCCGTTGTTGCCGTTTCTGGTTGAGCCTTGGCGTTTGAGTTTGGAGTGTGCGGTGATGTAATGGGTTTCATGAGCTGTGGGCATGGAGATGTTTGTGATGTCGATCAGGACTTTGATGTGAGCAAGTACCAGATGGTCAATGTTATCCTGATGTTCCGCTGCCCCCCTCGACTACTTCTGCTAGGGGAATCAAAGATATGCGTTAAGTGCCTCGTCGCTAAGAACCTTTGATATCCAGACCATCGACGCCACACCCGAGTCCGGCACCGACACCCGAGAACTCCAATAAATGACGCCAAGCTCTACATCTTGGATCCGCCAGGCGAGACCTCGAAGGCCATCGGTCAAGTTCGCCACCGACAAGGTCTTCTACATGGACACCGAGTACTTCTTCCCGGCTCCGAGCAAAGTTCGCCATCGACAATTGAAGCCGGCACCCTCCAAGATCTTCTCCCCGATACGGCAAGCTCTCCATCCCGGTTACGCCAAGTTCGTCGAGAACCCGGACGCCAAGGTCGCCGATGCGAATACGACAAGTACTTCATACCGAACGCCATGACCGTCTACATGACCCGAAGACCACGGATGCGACAAGATCTACCTCTCGTTTTCTGAAGATCGATTCCACCAAGTCCAAACTCGATCCCTGTCAAACCCCTACCCCCCGGAACCCCAAGATCTGCCGAACCCAGATTGCTTTGCTTCTTCACGGATTAGGCCGATGAGTTGATGCGAGTGTCGACCCGATCTTCGGATGAACCTTCGGCAATGTTTTCAGGCGAGTATCTCCCCCTTTCTACCTATCTTACTTTTATAGTATTTATTCCCTCCTGTTGATCTATTGCTATCTGTGTTGTGATGCTCTAGTTTTCGTGCCCGTGATATCCCTTGCAGCCTTATATTGCCTTGGACACATCCTATTACCTGTTGTTTGGTAGATAGTTGGACTTGCGCGTCGTAGTCGCTTGCTCAAGTGCTGTTGCGTGTCGTCAAGTACCTCGGTTGTTGGAGTATTGCCGCATGTTTAATGTTGGAGATGATCATGGCTTTAATTATTGTTTAATAACTAAAATTGAAGTAGGTAAATGCAGAGGCACCGGTGGGTAATAGACAATATTTGGTTTTTAACCGCTCACTGGTGTCCCGTAGGACCCCGAGTTCTTGACACCTGTTCCGAGATCGAGCACGCTAACCACAGGTGGGGTGTGTGGGCACCCCCATCGATTTAGTACCTGATTTCAAAGTATTGTACCGGGGGCCACAAAGTAGTTTGGGGCTTTATTACTATCCTGTACTTATGCCATGCTTTACTGCTTTATTTAAGATTGTGCGTGGAGCACCAGTGCTTAGGACTGACATCGCTGTATCGACAAGCCCACCACATTTTCGGGTTCCCACGCGTTACTGGCCGACACAAACCCTGAGTCCATCTCGGAGACCGGCCGACTTCGTTACAGGTAGCTTAGTGGGGTGGCCCCCCGTGCTTGCTTTGGGTCTGGGAAACGTCGTGTCCGAAACCCCGTCGACATACCGTTGGGTGTATGTTTTGTGATCTTGTACCTACCTGATCTGACAACAAGGGTGTAGGTGCGTGTGGAAACTTTCGTCGCACCCTCAGGTTAAATCTTTTCGAGAAGCCGTGTCCATGTTATGGATGACTTGGAGCACAGTTCTCGATCATAGACAACTATAACTAAAGTTTACTGTTATAATTTGACTTGTATCCGATATGACTAGTAATCAGCTTCACTACAACGGAATGGCTAATTAAAAGTACCAACAACTGCTGGGTTTGGGATATCTCATGCTAATCATATCTGACTAGTAAGTGTTGCAACTACAACGGAATGAATAAAACTGCCCACTGCTTATTATATCAGGATGACTCATGCTATCTATATTTGACTAGTAATTGCCGCAACTATAACGGAATGAATAAAACTGCCAACTGTGTGAGTTCCTCGGTTGACTTCCTCGTTTGGTCTCGAGGGGGAAATACCAGGATGGGTATGTTTGGTGGTAGAATCAGGTTGGTTCCGAATAGGTCTTTCTTATCCCTCTCTGATAGCCGACAGTTATATCAAGTCTCTATAGGTTGTTCAGTGCATGATGCGCTGCCGCTTCAGTCCACCATACCTATGTAGGCGAGGACCGCCGAATTCTAGCCTCGCCGTGTACTGGCCTCAGTACTGACCGCTCTCTCTTTTTCCTCTGCCCTTTGTCGGCACCCCTTTTGTTTAAGCAGGTTTGAGATCGACGTTGTTAGCAGGGTTACCCTTCCGGCTTGGCCTGGGCAGGGTTATGGACACCATTGGTTATTCTTCAGGGCTCTTAGCTCAATTTGCATCTTGTCCGCATTTCTAGACGCTTTTCACGGTGATTTGGATCTTTGTATGTTATATCTGTATTCTTGACTCTTTGAGTCGCTGTTGTATATATATTTCTATGGGTTCCATCGTGGACTATTGTGTAATGATATTACTTTGTTTTCCACCCGCACGAAAGTGCCTGGTGGGCACCTTTGAATCGTTTCTATGCGGGTTTGGCGGGAATCGCTGAAACTTGCATAGGGTCGATTCCGAGGGTGTTACACATTGCATGTGGGTTCTTTTCCATAAACTAGTTATGGATCCATTACAGTCATTGCATGTGTGTTATTTCCACAAACCACACATGGATCAACCACTAGAGTCATTGCATGTGTGTTATTTCCACAAACCACACATGGATCGACCACTAGAGTCATCGCATGTGTGTGTTCTTTTCCACAAACCACACATGGATCAACCACTAGAGTCATTGCATGTGTGTTCTTATACTAAAACCAACACTAGAGTCATTGCATGTGTGTTCTTTCCACAAACCACACATGGATCAACCAGTGGTCATTGCATGTGTGTTCTTTTCCACAAAGCACACATGGATCCACCAGTTGTCATTGCATGTGTGTTCTTTCCACAAACCACATATGGATCAACCAGAGTCATTGCATGTGTGTTCTTTCCACAAACCACACATGGATCAACCACTAGAGTAATTGCATGTTTGTTCTTATACTAAAACCACAAACCAGCACTAGAGTCATTGCACATGTGTTCTTTTCCACAAACCACGCATGGATCCACTAGACTCATTGCATGTGTTTTTTTTTCGACAAACAACTTATGGATCAACCAGTGGTCATTGCATGTGTGTTCTTTTCACAAAGCACATGTGGACCCACTAGAGTCATTACATGTGTGTTCTCATACTAAAACTAGCACTAGAGTCATTGCATCTGTGTTCTATCCAGAAACCACACATGCACCCACCACTGTCATTGCATGTGTGTTCTTTCCACAAACCACACATGGATCAACCACTAGAGTCATTGGATGTGTGTTCTTTCCACAAACCACATATGGATCAACCAGTGGTCATTGCATGTGGGTTCTTTTCCATAAACCACTTATGGATCCATTAAAGTCATTGCATGTGTGTTATTTCCACAAACCACACATGGATCAACCACTAGAGTCATTGCATGTGTGTTATTTCCAAAAACCACACATGGATCCATTTGAGTCATTTCATGCTTGTTCTTATACTAAAACTAGCACTGCCCCCCAATGGATCCACCGTTAGACCGAGTCTTCTAGAAGGAACGCCATAACAGCTTGTTACGCTTGGCGATTGTTACATACCGCTTGATTGGGGCGCTTGGATGATTGGGATGGTCTTCATGAGCGATCCTTGAGTAGGCTGTTCTGCGGCATGATTGGCCACGCTTGCTCTAGACAACCGGCATGTTATGCAGTGTTACGACTCACGAGTTCAGTGGGCCATATCCTAGTGTCACGTCCCCGTTACTTCTCTTCCTCCCTGTACTTCTCTTCCTTCCCCTCGAAGCCACTTTCCCCACCTCACTTCCATCCTGCCGTAGCCGCAAGCCGACAACATCCGCCAATTCTCCGGTCGCTACCTTCATGGTAAGAAATCATTTTACAAGCTTTTGAACTTATCCTACACATTCCTGCTATTTGCCAATCTAACTGCTGATCTTTTTTCCGATTTCTCGACGAACTTCAGTTGTGGCAGATGTGGGAGCCCAAGAATCTGGAGATCCTCGCGTGCAACTTCGCAGCAGCGTTCCCGCTTGTGTGCTCCCATCCAGGATGCTTTCACCGTTACTCCTACCGCGAGCTCCCGCTCCACGAGCTCGCGTGCCTGCATGGCGCGTGCGCCTTCACGGAGCCGGGTTGCAACTACACCAGCCCACCGGCAGAGCTCGTCGTCCACCTTGCAGATGGGCACTTGATCGAAGTGATTAGGATCTCGTACGGGCAAGACCAACTTCTCCAAGAGCAGGTGCCGTTCACTGACTCGGCACGCCGCCTGCTAATTTTCCAGAGGGGGACGGCTCTGTTTTAGTCCTGACCATCACCGCCGGTGTTCCGGGAACCAGAGCCGGGCCCATCGTCGTGGGTGCCGTATGCGTAAGGTCGATCTTGTGCGTCTGACCCGTATACACGGTGCACATGTGGGCGAATGCCCAGCCGCTGTCATCGGATAGCATTCTTGTGCTAGCCGAGGCGCCGAGCTGCCTGACACCGCGGGAGGTGGAGTATGTGGACCTAAGGTCGATCTTATGCGTGCCATCTCAGTACCTTGTCGGTGCTGGACCGAACAGGCAAATGCATTTCTACATTTGTATCGAGAAGACCGACAGACAAATGTAGTACTTGTGCTATCGTTACTGTTAGACTTAAGCGATGCTTCTCACGTGCTTAGAGCATACGTGTTGTGCGAATGTACCCCAGTTGTAGTTTCCAGTACTCCTTAATACTTCGACGAGTTATTATATTGGTCCAATCAGCTTGCTGTTGTCACGTTGCAAAGTCCGCTTGCTCTGGACAGACCGGCAATACCGTGTGCTCCCACTCCCGCATGTCTGTGTCACGTGTTCCGAGGGCCCACCTGCCAGTGTCCTTCACCTCGAAGCCACTGTCCCAACTTCTCTTCCATCCTGCCACTCCCATCCGATGGTTGTAATCTGATGATTTTTGTTGGATTGTTTACAAGTAATCTACGTTGATAATGCGACATGCAAATGACACAGACACAATTTCTAAAGTGGAAGCACTCACTGGCTTCTATTGCACATATTTCTTAATATAGCTCGACAAACACATTACAATAATTGTACTCGTATTAAACACAACCGAAATTGCAACCATCCTAAACAACATCTAAACCCACATCACACAGCTGTCGTCGGAGTCCACCTCGATTGGTGACACCGCCATGCCCTTCCCGGCGACATCCACTCCCGCCCGTGGCTTGCCCTTTGCCAACGAGGCAACAATGGAGTTCTGCACAGCTTCGTCCCCGTCGCCCTCCACATCGGAATCGACAATGACGAAGGTGACGGGGTTGGCGTGGACCGAGCGCCGTTGCGCCTGGCGGCTCCTGCTCGAGCTCGACGCCGCATCAGTCCTTCTACAGGTAGGAGGGGCCAAGCTCGCATACGTAGCATCGTCGCTCCTCTCAAGAAACCATGGCCATTTGATACTACGACGGTAGGATCTTGGGGTGGATCCACCGCGGCGAGCCCTACCGGAAGCGGTGGAGCGGATGGATCTGCCGGCGCGAGCCATGACAAGTTCCTAGGAGGGAGTAAGATTGTGGGCCAGGCATGTCTGGTTCCTGACCAAGACCTCCCAGTGATATGTACGCGGGCAAGGTACCAAAAAATTTCGTCCAATGCGCACGACAGGGCTTTTGAACCATGAAGGCGCGAGTTTTTTTTGACAAGTCCACACGCTAGGTCCCCCACCTGTCAGCCGAATGTGGACGGTAGGATTTTGCCCGAGTTATTAAGTAGGGATAAATCACGCTTCACCACTACCCTGACATCCAAAGGCTCCTCTTTCCTCTGCCCTCGCTCCCCTCGCTCGTGGCTCGCAACTTGTGCAGTTCGTCTCGGGCGGAATCAGGGTCGGCTCAACGCTGTCAGGCGGGTGCCCCCATCAGGTACCGGAGGGCGCCCTACGATTACTACCCTGATATGCTATGTTTGTGTGGTGAGAAGATGCCGAGATGGATTTTGTGGACCGACGAAAATACTGCAGGAAAATTCAGCAACTTCAGCATTAGAGCGGTAAGTTCCTACTGTAGGTACAATGGTAACCCGGATCCGGAAAGCTTAATGTAATTTTTTTTTGTTTCCTTCGATCTACTACGCAGGAAGGGAGGGGGACTGGCTATGACAAGTTTGTGTGGATCGAAAAGCCACTGACAGGTTTTCACAGAGAGCTTGTTCAGGATCTGCGTTATGCTGTGTGGGACAAGAAAGAGGAGATTCGTGTGATGGAGCGAGAGATCCGGGAGCTTCGCTAGGTGCAGGGGAGGCAGGGGCAGGGAGGTAGTGAGACAGACGGGCTCAAGATTAGGCCAGATAGTGGACACAATTTCCTCATTATCTGGGTATTATCTGTTGCATTTGGAGTTTATGTTGCCATGTCATTGTCCAGTAGCTGAAATAAGTTGCTGCTTCGTGGAGTGTAGGGGCCAGCTTAAGAAATTGTTTTCCAGCCCAGAAACTTATCATAAGTGTAATGCAAACATCAGGGATTTATTAAGTGCCTATAAATAAATCATGTCTGTGCCACTAGCACCCATCGATTTTGGAGAGGATTTAACCGCTCAGCTATCGCGATTGTTCAGATAGTAGTGGCACAGTCACAGTTTTGGATTCAACTAGTGGCCTCGGCCGTATCAAATCCTGAAGTCGCGATACATTTTACTCCGAGTATGAGAGGCAGATTATTTCGCCTGACAAGTTCCACGCACACAGCTCTAGAGTTTAACCGAACTACGTATATAGGTTCAAGTTCAATACATCATTAGGCTGCTACACTGCTAGCCCTCTTTCTCTGCTTGGGTGCCAACTTTCTTCCTCTTTCCTTCACGTCCACTGGCTTCTTCATCTCCTGCCTTCTTCCTCTTCCTGGGTGCCAATTTTCTTACCTTCACATACCCTGCATCTCCGGGTCGAGGGAAGTCAGGCCAATCAGCACTAGAATCTTGTCCGGCATCATCACTCCACTCGTTTTGGTTTTCTTCCCGCAGCAAAATCACTGAGTCAGCTGTCTTGTTTCTTACCTTGCACTTCCTGTAAAAAAAATAGTACATGGATTACTACCTTATATCTACAGACTATAAACAATTTTTTTGTGTGAATGTACCATCTCATACCTAGGTTTGGGCGCATTAAGGGGACATCCAGCTGCTCTATGGCCTATAAGATGGCAGGTCTTGCATCTTTGTGCCCTTCTTTGTAGCACAGAAAGCCGAACCCTTCTTCTCGAGAAAATTCTTAAACCTATTCACCTGGGGTATTCCTCTGCCCCTTTTTGTAACTGGCTGGCAAAGCTCGAAAGATAGTTGGACTTGAGGCCACTGAGATGGGTCTGTACATGGCTCGACGGATCCAGCGTACGCAACTCTGAACTTTTCCATAGAGTAGTAGTCTGACAAATACTGATCCAAATGTGGTAGAGTTCTTTTCTTCACCAAGAAGGCCAAGGCGTGGTCGCAAGGTTTCCTGGTATGCTGCCACTCTAAGCAGGTGCATTCTCGCAGCTGGATGTTCACAACATCCCTTTTGCCACTCTTGGACATATCGACCACCTCACAGCTTCTGTTGGTTGATGGGAGAACCTTAAGATGAGCAAGTCCTCGGCTTATCTTGTGTAGTTGCTGTACAACTAGCGGTAGAATATGTCCTCTAAGTCTCCTACCGATCTCTCTCCTTATATTTAACAGCTTCATGATCATACCACGTATGTTGTCCATCAAGATATGAACAAGACGCACTTTTATGTCCTTCACCCAGTTATTCAGGCATTCTGCAAGGTTGTTGTTTATGTAATCAACTTTGATGTCAGGGTTGAATTGACTCCTCTTCCATAGCTGCGAATGATGGATGGCTAAGTACTCTGGAAGTTCAGTGGCTTCGGCAAAAATCTTGCTCATGAAATAATCGCTGCTACTAGGTTTGTAAACTCTAGCAGTAGGAAACATGTAACGAAATACGCTGCCTGCATAGTGTGAGTACAAGTTGAGCATCATATGGGCATGGCATTCTCTACATTTAGCTCGCGGGAACACCTCCCTCACTGCATTCGTCAGCCCTTTGCATGCATCCGTGGATATAGCCAATGGATCCATGTGGCCTATTGATCTCCTGAGCTGCCTCATAAACCAGACCCAGTTTTCTCCGTTTCTGTTTCAAACAGCCTGAATGCCACTGGGAACATCCAGTTGTGACCATCAAGTGCTGTGGCAGATGGCAGGCAGCCTTTCCATTTGCCAGTTAGGACAGTGCTGTCTACACTCAGATACGGCCTACAGCCGCCCTTGAATCCATCGATGCAAGGTTTAAGCGCCATGAAAAAGCTTTTGAAATATATTTTACCACCTTCTGATTCGGTGTCAATCTCCACAACACTCCCTGGACACCTAGCTTGTACCTCCGCCTTGAAGTTGTACAGCATCCTAAAGCTATTGGTCAAATCCCTGTGCAAGACCCCCAGAGCTTTCTCTTTACCTTTCCAAACCGTGTAATATGAAAGGACAATGTTGTATTTAGAACCGAGGCTAGTCTGAATATTCTTCACGGTCTCCTTAGGGTTATCCTTTAGTATGGACATAGATTGCATAGCCACCAACTCCGTATCAGCCATTGAGGATTTCAGTTTGCTGTCTGTCGAACACATGTGTGGAGGGCCCATTCTGTTCACCTGCAACACAGATTCATTTAAAAGATAAGCGGAGTCGACTAGTTGCCATAAAGATATCGCACATCAATTGTAGTTATAGACTGAAGAGAGAGAGAGAGAGAGAGAGAGAGAGAGAGAGAGTTCTAATGGTTTGCTGCATTCATTGCCCCAATACCCTAATTGCAGTCGACGCAGGTAAGGATCTTGCTGTGATCCTCCATGGACAATGTACCTCGGCCCGTACATTCATCCACGTTATCTTGCAAACAGCCTCATACCTCTCGGCAGAGTTCTTCAGTCGATAAACGTCGAACTCCCCCTTGATACAAAAATGCCGGAATGACATCCTGAACTCATGCATGCTCCTAACTCGGTGCCGAACGAAATTATAGGATACTCGTGGTCATGTTTCATTTCTTCTACTTCAACACCCAAATCATCGACTGGAATACCAGACTCATCGTTAAGTTCCTCGTCTATTTCATCATCACCAGATTCTTGATCCTCTATAGTGTCTACTTCTTCATCTGATTCAGAATCTTCGCCATCGTCTCTAATGCCTAGTACTGCACACATCATATTGACTCCCATGGGTGGGGCTGCACCATCGTCTCCACCCGGATGGACAGGAACATTGCCCCAGTCCACCTCACCGGCAACTTTGTTTTCTCCAAGACACTCGGTTGGTTCTGCTGCAACCACATGGGGTGGTCTTATGTTTGCACGCATCCCAGGTACTTCAGTGGACAAACAGCAGTCAGAATCAATTTCATCTTGAGTGTACAGAACCCTCTTGCTCTTCCTGTGTACATCCTCCTTCCTGATGTAATCTTTCCTGATGGTATCAGTAGGGCTTGACATCCGCGTTCCATTCCCCATCGAACTAGGCCTTTTGCTACCGCTCTTGGGTGTGATCTCCTTACTGCCTCCCCTCACGGGTGTTGGCTCCAGGGTGCTGGCATTATTGCCTGACCTCTGCGGCGTGTTCTTCTTCGAATTAGCCCTTTTGCTGCTACTATTGGGCGTGTTCTCCTTCGTCGCATTATTGCACGACCCAATGCGTGTTCCGCTCCAAATTAGCCCTTTTGCTGCTACTATTGGGCGTCTTCTCCTTCGTGCTCGCATTATTGCCTGACCTCAACGGCGTGTTCCGCTCCAAATTAGCCCTTTTGCCGCTACTATTGGGCGTGTTCTCCTTCGTGCTGGCATAATTCCCTGACAGCGGCGTGTTCCGCTCCAAATTAGTGTTTTTTCTGCTCCCACTGGGTGTAGTAGCCTCCGTCTTGGCCATCTTCGCCTCTTTGCTACCACTCACAGGAGTGTTCACCATCGTGCTAGCCCTCTTAGCGTTTTTGCTGCTACCGTTCGGTGTGGCATTTTGACTGGATCTCAGGGGTGTACTCTGCGGCATGGTGCCTTTTGTCGTGTGACTCTTGGGCGTCCTCTTCTCTGGCATGGTCTCCTTGGTGACGTTCTTCTTCGGGGTGCCCTTTCTGGGGATGCTCTTCCTGCTCCTCTTGATGACGCTCCTCTGTAAGACTCTCCTCTGAAGCCACCCTCACCGCACCAGCCCAGTGATGCCATGGATCAGGTCATGCATGCCTTCTAAAAGTCCATCATCTCTGTCGAAGTTCCAATTCCTCTCCAACCGTGAGCACTACCAAGTGGAAGTAAACTTCACCTCTATAATGTTTCCTTGTAAACAGTGACTAAATCCCTGGTATCTTTCACTTGATAGCCTTTTGCTCCTGTAACCATAATATAACAAGCGTGCTTCAGGAGGACCCCATAGCACCTTCACACATAACGATGCCATCAGTTCAGATAACTCTACCACTTCAGGGTCGTATCTGCCAAGGATTACATCAAACTCGTCATAGATTTTTTTTGTGCCATCATCTAATTTTGCAGTATAATCCGCGACACCGATACGAACGATTACTTTGCCATCATTAGGTTCTTCAGGATAGAAACCTCCGAGAGGATCGAGAGATGGAGCGACACCATCAGACCCAGCCCCAATGCCACCGCCGCCATCACCAGCGTCATCGTTAGCTAGATCAACCTCAGTGGAAGTACCAAGACCAGGAGGAAGGCGAGGGCCCTTAGCAGAGGGAGCTACATTACATGGTGGACAGGCAGGGCCCCTTCTAACGGCAGCCACAATAGGATCAGCTGCTGCCATGCCACCTCGATGATCGTGGCAGTTCCCTACAAAGAGTGTTCCGAGTGTTAGCAGAGTCCAGACCATGAGCTGGCTTCAGACCAGCAGCTCGCTGAACCCGAGCACGGGTTCGAGGAGGAGAGAAGGCATCAGTCTTTGCAACAACAGTGGGGCAGCCTCCGTAAGCCTTAGTTTGCTCAACAACGACAGGGATTGGGTCAACAGCATCCAAATCAACAACAACACGAGGACGACCAGTACCAGCAGATTCCAGAGCACGGGTTCACACAACTTGAGGACGGTTTCGAGGAGGAGCAACACACAAGGCGACGGTCAGGGCAACAACAGCGGGGCAGCCTCCGGACGCCTTAGTTTGCTCAACAGCGGCATGGATTGGGTGAGCAGCAGCCGAAGAAACATGGGCACGGGGACGGGGACGACCAGTACCAGCAGATTCTAGAGCAGAGTTTTCCACAACGGCAATACGGGGACTCCTACAAGGAGGTTGCCTGACAGAAGCATGTCGTGGACGAGGAACAACATTTTCCTCAACAACAGCAGGGGTTCGAGTTAGACCTCCCTGTCCAATAATAGCTGGGCGACTCCCAGTAGCAGGAGCTTCCTCATCCACTATGTTACACACCAGCATAACCACGCGAAGCCTAACATGATGTTTCATCAACCCAATTAGCCAACTGTCACACGCTATAGGAACCTCAAGCCTCGTTCATCAACAATGCTGAACTGCGATGCGCTTCCGCCTCATTTCAGCAAGTTCACGCACATGAGAACTAAACTAGGGATAGTGCATAGCGCAGCACTACTTCCATCTTCAGACTCTGAGCCTGTTTCCACGTGCTCTTCCCATGTGCTAATTTAACGAGGTAGCCGCAGATGCTCACCAGAACTGTGTATTTGGGTTCAGCGGAGATCCTAGTTGACAGAAAATTGGAGACAAAAGATAAGAATTGTTTGTTAGTGTCGTGCTAGCTAACAATTCTATATTCGATATATCTCTGTAATGCCAATAGCCAGCTAGCAGTTATAGGTAGTGTGAATAGCAAAGAGAAGAGTAGCTCACCCGAAATTAGCCAGAAGTACTTCTTCCTCGGCAAATGGATCTGCCATCCTTCAAGCTCAGCTCAAATCGTGGTAGAGGCGGGCTAGATCGTCTCAACGGCTGGCACGACATTCGGCATTAGAGCTCAGTAGCAGCGAGTAGGTGCAGCAACTTGGCGCCGGAAGTCAAATGCCCGAAGAGATCATTCTGGTTGGAGAGGGGATTTCGACGCCGCTGGTGCTAGGGTTCATGCGAAAGGAGGAAGGGAGTGGATTTGTGAATTTAGTCAATGCACGATGCTCCTTTAGTATCTCGTTTCGCCTACGTGGTTGCCGCGTTGGCCCTCGCGTCACAGAAATATTACTAACATGAGGGTCCCGACCGTCTACTTCACGGGGCAGTTTCACGGCATGTTTGGATTTGGTAGGGGTGAGACGAGTTTGCATCGCAATGGCCCCTCTTGGTAGTTGGCGGCCCAACTTTTCAAAACACGGTAATTTCAGACAACTTAGGTACCGCCATGCGCTGGCCTGCCAACTTTGGTACCGCGGACGAACAAGCCCATCCATGTGTGGTCTATGAGAGGAACACACATGCAATGACACCGGTGGATACTTACGTGGTTTGTGAGAATAACACACATGCAATGACACTGGTGGATCCATGTGTGGTTTATGGGAAGAACCCACATGCAATGACACTGGTGATATGTTGTTTGTGAGAAGAACACACATGCAATGACTCTAGCTGTGGTTCGTGAAAAGAGAAGACATGCAATGACACCGGTGGATCCATGTGTGGTTCATGGGAAGAACACACATGCAATGACACTGGTGGATCCATGTGTGGTTTGTGGGAAGAACACACATGCAATGACTCTAGGTGTGGTTCATGAAAAGAGCAGACATGCAATGACACCGGTGGATCCATGTGTGGTTAGTGAGAAGAACACACATGCAATGGCACTGGGTGTGGTTCATGATATGGTTTGCGGGAAGAACACACATGCAATGACTCTAGTTGTGGTTCATGAAAAGAGCAGACATGCGATGACTCTAACTATGGTTCATGAAAAGAGCAGACATGTGATGCCACCGGTGGATCCATGTGTGGTCTATGAGAGGAACACACATGCAATGACATCGGTGGATCCTTACGTGGTTTGTGAGAATAACACACATGCAATGACACTGGTGGATCCATGTGTGGTTCATGGAAAAAACACACATGCAATGACACTAGTGATATGTTGTTTGTGAGAAGAACACACATGTAATGACTCTAGCTCTGGTTCATGAAAAGAGCAGACATGCAATGACACTGGTGGATCCATGTGTGGTTCATGGGAAGAACACACATGCAATGACACTGGTGGATCCATGTGTGGTCCATGGGAAGAACACAAATGCAATGACACTGGTGATATGTGGTTTGTGAGAAGAACACACATGCAATGACTCTAACTATGGTTAAGAGAAGAGCAGACATGCAATGAGACTGGTGGATCCATGTGTGGTTAATGAGAAGAACACACATGCAATGACACTGGGTGTGGTTCATGATATGGTTTGTGATAAGAACACACATGCAATGACTCTAGTTGTGGTTCATGAAAAGAGCAGACATGTAATGCCACCGGTGGATCCATGTGTGGTCTATGAGAGGAACACACATGCAATTACACCGGTGGATCCTTACGTGGTTTGTGAGAATAACACACATGCAATGACACTGGTGGATCCATGTGTGGTTCATGGGACGAACACACATGCACTGACAAGGTGGATCCATGTGTGTCTGCAGGGAACACACATGCAATTGCACTGGTGATATGTGGTTTGTGAGAAGAACACACATGCAATGACTCTAACTATGGTTAATGAGAAGAGCAGACATGCAATGAGACCGGTGGATCCATGTGTGGTTAATGAGAAGAACAGACATGCAATGACACTGGGTGTGGTTCATGATATGGTTTGTGAGAAGAACACACATGCAATGACTCTAGCTGTGGTTCATAAAAAGAGCAGACATGTGATGCCACCGGTGGATCCATGTGTGGTCTATGAGAGGAACACACATGCAATTACACCGGTGGATCCTTACGTGGTTTGTGAGAATAACACACATGCAATGACACTGGTGGATCCTTGTGTAGTTCATGTGAAGAACACACATGCAATGACACTGGTGGATCCTTGTGTGGTCTATGGGAAGATCACACATGCAATGACACTGGTGATATGTGGTTTGTGAGAAGAACACACATGCAATGACTCTAACTATGGTTAATGAGAAGAGCATACATGCAATGACACCGGTGGATCCATGTGTGGTTAATGAGAAGAACACACATGCAATGACACTGGGTGTGGATCATGATATGGTTTGTGAGAAGAACACACATGCAAGGACTCTAGCTGTGGTTCATGAGAAGAGCAGACATGTGATGCCACCGGTGGATCCATGTGTGGTCTATGAGACGAACACACATGCAATTACACCGGTGGATCCTTCCATGGTTTGTGAGAATAACACACATGCAATGACACTGGTGGATCCATGTGTGGTTCATGGGAAGAACACACATGCAATGACACTGGTGGATCCATGTGTGGTCTATGGGAAGAACACACATGCAATGACACTGGTGATATGTGGTTTGTGGGAATAACACACATGCAATGACTCTAGCTGTGGTTCATGAAAAGAGCAGACATGCAATGACACTAGTGGATCCATGTGTGGTTCATGGGAAGAACACACATGCAATGACACCGGTGGATCCATGTGTGGTTCATGGGAAGAAGACACATGCTATGACACTGGTGTATCCATGTGTGGTCTGTGGGAAGAACACACATGCAATGACACTGGTGATATGTGGTCTGTGAGAAGAACACACATGCAATGACTCTAGCTGTGGTTCATGAAAAGAGCAGACATGCAATGACACCGGTGGATCCATGTGTGGTTAATGAGAAGAACACACATGCAATGACACTGGGTGTGGTTCATGATATGGTTTGTGGGAAGAACACACATGCAATGACTCTAGTTGTGGTACATGAAAAGAGCAGACATGCGATGACTCTAATTTTGGTTCATGAAAAGAGCAGACATGTGATGCCACCGATGGATCCATGTGTGTTCTATGAGAGGAACACACATGCAATGACACCGGTGGATCCTTACGTGGTTTGTGAGAATAACACAAATGCAATGACACAGGTGGATCCATGTGTGGTTCATGGAAAGAACACACATGCAATGACACTGGTGATATGTTGTTTGTCAGAAGAACACACACGTAATGACTCTAGCTCTAGTTCATGAAAAGAGCAGACATGCAATGACACTGGTGGATCCATGTGTGGTTCATGAGAAGAACACACATTCAATGACACTGGTGGATCCATGTGTGGTCTGTGGGAAGAACACACATGCAATGACTCTAGCTGTGATTCATGAAAATAGCAGACATACAATGACACTGGTGGATCCATGTGTGGTTCATGGGAAGAACACACATGCAATGACACTGGTGGATCCATGTGTGGTTAATGAGAAGAACACACATGCAATGACACTAGGTGTGGTTCATGATATTGTTTGTGAGAAGAACACACTTGCAATGACTCTAGCTGTGGTTCATGAAAATAGCAGAAATGCGATGACTCTAACTGTGGTTCATGAAAAGAGCAGACATGCGATGCCACCTATGGATCCATGTGTGGTCTATGAGAGGAACACACATGCAATGACACCGGTGGATACTTACGTGGTTTGTGAGAATAACACACATGCAATGACACTGGTGATATGTGGTTTGTGAGAAGAACGCACATGCAACGACTCTAGCTGTGGTTCATGAAAAGAGCAGACATGCAATGACACTGGTGGATCCATGTGTGGTTCATGAGAAGAACAAACATGCAATGACACTGGTGGATCCATGTGTGGTTTATTGGAAGAACACACATGCAATGACACTGGTGGATCCATGTGTGGTCCGTGGGAAGAACACACATGCAATGACACTGGTGATATGTGGTTTGTGAGAAGAACACACATGCAATGACTCTAGCTATGGTTCAAAAAAAGAGCAGACATGCGATGACTCTAACTATGGTTCATGAAAAGAGCAGACATGCGATGCCACCGGTGGATCCATGTGTGGTCTATGAGAGGAACACACATGCAATGACACCGGTGGATACTTACGTGGTTTGTGAGAATAACACACATGCAATGACACTGGTGATTCCATGTGTGGTTCATGGGAATAACACACATGCAATGACACTGGTGATATGTTGTTTGTGAGATGAACACGCATGCAATGACTCTAGATATGGTTCATGAAAAGAGCAGACATCCAATGACACCGGTGGATCCATGTGTGGTTCATGGGGAGAACACACATGCAATGACACTGGTGGATCCATGTGTGGTATGTGGGAAGAACACACATGCAATGACACTGGTGATATGTGGTTTGTGAGAAGAATACACATGCAATAACTCTAGCTATGGTTAACGAGAAGAGCAGACATGCAATGACACCGGTGGATCCATGTGTGGTTAATGAGAAGAACACACATGCAATGACACTGGGTGTGGTTCATGATATGGTTTGTGAGAAGAACACACATGCAATGACTCTAGCTGTGGTTCATGAAAAGAGCAGACATGCGATGCCACCGGTGGATCCATGTGTGGTCTATGAGACGAACACACATGCAATTACACCGGTGGATCCTTACGTGGTTTGTGAGAATAACACACATGCAATGACACTGGTGGATCCATGTGTGGTTCATGGGAAGAACACACATGCAATGAAACTAGAGGATCCATGTGTGGTCTGTGGGAAGAACACACATGCAATGACACTGGTGATATGTGGTTTGTGAGAATAACACACATGCAATGACTCTAGCTGTGGTTCATGAAAAGAGCATACATGCAATGACATAGTCGATCCATGTGTGGTTCATGGGAAGAACACACATGCAATGACACCGGTGGATCCATGTGTGGTTCATGGGAAGAACACACATGCAATGACACTGGTGGATCCATGTGTGGTCTGTGGGAAGAACACACATGCAATGACACTGGTGATATGTGGGCTGTGAGAAGAACACACATGCAATGAATCTAGCTGTGGTTCATGAAAAGAGCAGACATGCAATGACACCGGTGGATCCATGTGTGGTTAATGAGAAAAACACACGTGCAATGACACTGGGTGTGGTTCATGATATGGTTTGTGGGAAGAACACACGTGCAATGACTCTAGTTGTGGTTCATGAAAAGAGCAGACATGTGATGACTCTAACTATGGTTCATGAAAAGAGTAGACATGTGATGCCACCGGTGGATCCATGTGTGGTCTATGAGAGGAACACACATGCAATGACACCGTTGGATCCTTACGTGGTTTGTGAGAATAACACACATGCAATGACACTGGTGGATCCATGTGTGGTTCATGGAAAGAACACACATGCAATGACACTGGTGATATGTTGTTTGTGAGAAGAACACACACGTAATGACTCTAGCTCTGGTTCATGAAAAGAGCAGACATGCAATGACACTGGTGGATCCATGTGTGGTTCATGGGAAGAACACACATGCAATGACACTGGTGGATCCATGTGTGGTCTGTGGGAAGAACACACATGCAATGACACTGGTGATATGTGGTTTGTGAGAAGAACACACATGCAATGACTCTAACTATGGTTGATGAGAAGAGCAGACATGCAATGAGACCGGTGGATCCATGTGTGGTTAATGAGAAGAACAGACATGCAATGACACTGGGTGTGGTTCATGATATGGTTTGTGAGAAGAACACACATGCAATGACTCTAGCTGTGGTTCATGAAAAGAGCAGACATGTGATGCCACCGGTGGATCCATGTGTGGTCTATGAGAGGAACACACATGCAATTACACCGGTGGATCCTTACGTGGTTTGTGAGAATAACACACATGCAATGACACTGGTGGATCCTTGTGTGGTTCATGGGAAGAACACACATGCAATGACACCGGTGGATCCATGTGTGGTCTATGGGAAGAACACACATGCAATGACACTGGTGATATGTGGTTTGTGAGAAGAACACACATGCAATGACTCTAACTATGGTTAATGAGAAGAGCAGACATGCAATGCCACCAGTGGATCCATGTGTGGTTAATGAGAAGAACACACATGCAATGACACTGGGTGTGGCTCATGATATGGTTTGTGAGAAGAACACACATGCAATGACTCTAGCTGTGGTTCATGAAAAGAGCAGACATGCAATGCCACCGGTGGATCCATGTGTGGTTAATGAGAAGAACACACATGCAATGACACTGGGTGTGGTTCATGATATGGTTTGTGGGAAGAACACACATGCAATGACTCTAGGTGTGGTTCATGAAAAGAGCAGACATGCGATGACTCTAATTTTGGTTCATGAAAAGAGTAGACATGTGATGCCACCGGTGGATCCATGTGTGGTCTATGAGAGGAACACACATGCAATGACACTGGTGGATCCTTACGTGGTTTGTGAGAATAACACAAATGCAATGACACAGGTGGATCCATGTGTGGTTCATGGAAAGAACACACATGCAATGACACTGTTGATATGTTGTTTGTCAGAAGAACACACATGCAATGACTCTAGCTGTGGTTCATGAAAAGAGCAGACATAAAATGACACTGGTGGATCCATGTGTGGTTCATGGGAAGAACACACATTCAATGACACTGGTGGATCCATGTGTGGTCTGTGGGAAGAACACACATGCAATGACTCTAGCTGTGATTCATGAAAATAGCAGACATACAATGACACTGGTGGATCCATGTGTGGTTCATGGGAAAAACACACATGCAATGACACTTGTGGATCCATGTGTGGTTAATGAGAAGAACACACATGCAATGACACTAGGTGTGGTTCATGATATGGTTTGTGAGAAGAACACACTTGCAATGACTCTAGCTGTGGTTCTTGAAAATAGCAGACATGCGATGACTCTAACTGTGGTTCATGAAAAGAGCAGACATGCGCTGCCACCTGTGGATCCATGTGTGGTCTATGAGAGGAACACACATGCAATGACACCGGTGGATACTTACATGGTTTGTGAGAATAACACACATGCAATGACACTGGTGATATGTGGTTTGTGAGAAGAACGCACATGCAATGACTCTAGTTGTGGTTCATGAAAAGAGCAGACATGCAATGACACTGGTGGATCCATGTGTGGTTCATGAGAAGAACACGCATGCAATGACACTGGTGGATCCATGTGTGGTTCATGGGAAGAACACACATGCAATGACACTGGTGGATCCATGTGTGGTCTGTGGGAAGAACACACATTTAATGACTCTGGTGATATGTGGTTTGTGAGAAGAACACACATGCAATGACTCTAGCTATGGTTCATAAAAAAGAGCAGACATGCGATGACTCTAACTATGGTTCTTGAAAAGAGTAGACATGCGATGCCACCGGTGGATCCATGTGTGTTCTATGAGAGGAACACACATGCAATCACACCGGTGGATACTTACGTGGTTTATGAGAATAACACACATGCAATGACACTGGTGGATCCATATGTGGTTCATGGGAATAACACACATGCAATGACACTAGTGATATGTTGTTTGTGAGATGAACACGCATGCAATGACTCTAGCTATGGTTCATGAAAAGAGCAGACATGCAATGACACCGGTGGATCCATGTGTGGTTCATGGGAAGAACACACATGCAATGACACCGGTGGATCCATGTGTCGTTCATGGGAAGAACACACATGCAATGACACTGGTGGATCCATGTGTGGTATGTGGGAAGAACACACATGCAATGACACTGGTGATATGTGGTTTGTGAGAAGAATACACATGCAATAACTCTAGCTGTGGTTAATGAGAAGAGCAGACATGCAATGACACCGGTGTATCCTTGTGTGGTTAATGAGAAGAACACACATGCAATGACACTGGGTGTGGTTCATGATATGGTTTGTGAGAAGAACACACATGCAATGACTCTAGCTGTGGTTCATGAAAATAGCAGACATGCGATGACTCTAACTGTGGTTCATGAAAAGAGCAGACATGCGATGCCACCGGTGGATCCATGTGTGGTCTATGAGAGGAACACACATGCAATGACACTGGTGGATCCTTACGTGGTTTGTGAGAATAACACACATGCAATGACACTGGTGGATCCATGTGTGGTTCATGAAAAGAGCAGACATGCAATGACACTGGTGATATGTTGTTTGTGAGAAGAACACACATGCAATGACTCTAGCTGTGGTTCATGAAAATAGTAGACATGCAATGACACTGGTGGATCCATGTGTAGTTCATCGGAAGAACACACATGCAATGACACCGGTGGATCCATGTGTGGTTCATGGGAAGAACACACATGCAATGACACTGGTGGATCCATGTGTGGTCTGTGGGAAGAACACACATGCAATGACTCTAGGTGTGGTTCATGAAAAGAGCAGACATGCAATGAAACCGGTGGATCTATGTGTTGTTAATGAGAAGAACACACAAGCAATGACACTGGGTGTGGTTCATGATATGGTTTGTGGGAAGAACACACATGCAATGACTCTAGTTGTGGTTCATGAAAAGAGCAGACATGCAATGACTCTAACTGTGGTTCATGAAAAGAGCAGACATGTGATGCCACCGGTGGATCCATGTGTGGTCTATGAGAGGAACACACATGCAATGACACCGGTGGATCCTTACGTGGTTTGTGAGAATAACACACATGCAATGACACTGGTGGATCCATGTGTGGTTCATGGAAAGAACACACATGTAATGACAGTGGTGATATGTTGTTTGTGAGAAGAACACACATGCAATGACTCTAGCTGTGGTTCATGAAAAGAGCAGACAAGCAATGACACTGGTGGATCGATGTGTGGTTCATGGGAAGAACACACAGGCAATGACACTGGTGGATCCATGTGTCGTCTGTGGGAAGAACACACATGCAATGACTCTAGCTGTGGTTCATGAAAATAGCAGACATGCAATGACACCGGTGGATCCATGTGTGGTTCATGGGAGGAACACACATGCAATGACACTGGGTGTGGTTCGTGATATGGTTTGTGAGAAGAACACACATGCAATAACTCTAGCTGTGGTTCATGAAAATAGCAGACATGCGATGACTCTAACTGTGGTTCATGAAAAGAGCCGACATGTGATGCCACCGGTGGATCCATGTGTGGTCTATGAGAGGAACACACATGCAATGACACCGGTGGATACTTATGTGGTTTGTGAGAATAACACACATGCAATGACACTGGTGATATGTGGTTTGTGAGAAGAACGCACATGCAATGACTCTAGCTGTGGTTCATGAAAAGACCAGACATGCAATGACACTGGTGGATCCATGTGTGGTTCATGGGAAGAACACACATGCAATGACACTGGTGGATCCTTGTGTGGTTCATGGGAAGAACACACATGCAATGACACTGGTGGATCCATGTGTGGTTTGTGGGAATAACACGCATGCAATGACACTGGTGATATGTGGTCTGTGGAAGAACACACATGCAATGACTCTAGCTGTGGTTCATGGGAAGAACACACATGCAATGACACCGGTGGATCCATGTGTGGTTAATGAGAAGAACACACATGCAATGACACTGGGTGTGGTTCATGATATGGTTTGTGAGAAGAACACACATGCAATGACTCTAGCTGTCATTCATGAAAATAGCATACATGCGATGAATCTAACTGTGGTTCATGAAAAGAGCAGACATGCGATGCCACCGGTGGATCCATGTGTGGTCTATGAGAGGAACACACATGCAATGACACCGGTGCATCCTTACGTGGTTTGTGAGAATAACACACATGCAATGACACTGGTGGATCCATGTGTGGTTCATGAAAAGAGCAGACATGCAATGACACTGGTGATATGTTGTTTGTGAGAAGAACACACATGCAATCACTCTAGCTGTGGTTCATGAAAAGAGCAGACATGCAATGACATTGGTGGATCCATGTGTGGTTCATGGGACGAACACACATGCAATGACACTGGTGGATCCATGTGTTGGCTGTGGGAAGAACACACATGCAATGACACTGGTGATATGTGGTCTATGAGAAGAGCACACATGCAATGAATCTAGCCGTGGTTCATGGGAAGAACACACATGCAATGACACCGGTGGATCCATGTGTGGTTAATGAGAAGAAATCACATGCAATGACACTGGGTGTGGTTCATGATATGGTTTGTGAGAAGAACACACATGTAATGACTCTAGCTGTGGTTCATGAAAATAGCAGACATGCGATGACTCTAACTGTGGTTTAATGAAAAGAGCAGACATGCGATGCCACCGGTGGATCCATGTGTGGTCTATGAGAGGAACACACATGCAATGACACCGGTGCATCCTTACGTGGTTTGTGAGAATAACACACATGCAATGACACTGATGGATCCATCTGTGGTTCATAAAAAGAGCAGACATGCAATGACACTGGTGGATCCATGTGTGGTCTGTGGGAAGAACACACATGCAATGACACTGGTGATATGTGGTCTGTGAGAAGAACACACATGCAATGACTCTAGCTATGGTTCATGGGAAGAACACACATGCAATGACACCGGTGGATCCAAGTGTGGTTAATGAGAAGAACACACATGCAATGACACTAGGTGTGGTTCATGATATGGTTTGTGAGAAGAACACACATGCAATGACTCTAGCTGTGGTTCATGAAAATAGCAGACATGCGATGACTCTAACTGTGGTTCATGAAAAGGGCAGACATGCGATGCCACCGGTGGATCCATGTGTGGTCTATGAGAGGAACACACATGCAATGACACCGGTGGATCCTTACGTGGTTTGTGAGAATAAAACACATGCAATCACACTGGTGGATCCATGTATGGTTCATGAAAAGAGCAGACATGCAATGACACTGGTGATATGTTGTTTGTGAGAAGAACACACATGCAATGACTCTAGTTGTGGTTCATGAAAAGAGCAGACATGCAATGACACTGGTGGATCCATGTGTGGTTCATGGGAAGAACACGCATGCAATGACACTGGTGGATCCATGTGTGGTTCATGGGAAGAACACACATGCAATGACACTGGTGGATCCATTTGTGGTCTGTGGGAAGAACACACCTGCAATGACACTGGTGATATGTGGTCTGTGAGAAGAACACACATGCAATGACTCTAGCCGTGGTTCATGGGAAGAACACAGATGCAATGACACCGGTGGATCCATGTGTGGTTAATGAGAAGAACACACATGCAATGACACTGGGTGTGGTTCATGATATGGTTTGTCAGAAGAACACACATGCAATGACTCTAGCTGTGGTTCATGAAAATAGCAAACATGTGATGACTCTAACTATGGTTCATGAAAAGAGCAGACATGCGATGCCACCGGTGGATCCATGTGTGGTCTATGAGAGGACCACACATGCAATGAGACCGGTGGATCCTTACGTGGTTTACGAGAATAACACACATGCAATGACACTGGTGGATCCATGTGTGGTTCATGAAAAGAGCATACATGCAATGACACTGGTGATATGTTGTTTGTGAGAAGAACACACATGCAATGACTCTAGCTGTGGTTCATGAAAAGAGCAGACATGCAATGACACTAGTGGATCCATGTGTGGTTCATGGGAAGAACACACATGCAATGACACTGGTGGATCCATGTGTGGTTTGTGGGAAGAACACACATGCAATGACACTGGTGATATGTGGTCTGTGAGAAGAACACACATGCAATGACTCTGGCTGTGGTTCATGAAAAGAGCACATGCAATGACACCGGTGGATCTATGTGTGGTTAATGAGAAGAACACACAGGCAATGACACTAGCTGTTGTTCATGATATGGTTTGTGGGAAGAACACACATGCAATGACTCTAGCTGTTGTTCATGAAAAGAGCAGACATGCGATAACTCTAACTGTGGTTCATGAAAAGAGCAGACATGCGATGCCATCGGTGGATCTATGTGTGGTCTGTGAGAGGAACACACATGCAATGATACCGGTGGATCCTTACATGGTTTGTGAGAATAACACACATGCAATGACACTGGTCGATCCATATGTGGTCTGTGAAAAGAACACACATGCAATGACTCCAGCTGTGGTTCATGAAAAGAGCTGACATGCAATGACACTGGTGGATCCATGTGTGGTTCATGGGAAGAACACACATGCAATGACACTGGTGGAGCAATGTGTGGTTCATGGGAAGAACACACATGCAATGACACTGGTGGATCCATGTGTGGTCTGTGGGAAGAACACACATGCAATGACACTAGTCATACGTGGTTTGTGAGAAGAACACACATGCAATGACTCTAGTTGTGGTTCATGAAAAGAGCAGAGATGCAATGACACTGGTGGATCCATGTGTGGTTCATTGGAAGGACACACATGCAATGACATTGGCGAATCCATGTGTGGTATCTGGGAACAACACACATGCAATGACTCTGGTGATATGTGGTTTGTGAAAAGAACAGACATGAATAACTCTAGCTGTGGTTAATGAAAAGAGAAGACATGCAATGACACCGGTGGATCCATGTGTGGTTAATGAGAAGAACACACATGCAATGACACTGGGTGTGGTTCATGATATGATTTGTGGGAAGAACACACATGCAATGACTCTAGCTGTGGTTCATGAAAAGAGCAGACATGCGATGAACTGTGGTTCATGAAAAGAGAAGACATGCGATGACACCGGTGGATCCATGTGCGGTCTATTAGAGGAACACACATGCAATGACACCGGTGGATCCTTACGTGGTTTGTGAGAATAACACACATGCAATGACACTAGTGGATCCATATGTGGTCTGTGAAAAGAACACACATGTAATGACACTGGTGGATCCATGTGTGGTTCATGGGAAGAACACACATGCAATGAAACTGGTGGATCCATGTGTGGTCTGTGGGAAAAACACACATGCGATGACACTGGTGATATGTGGTTTGTGAGAAGAACACACAGCTAATGAACTCTAGTGGATCCTTACGTGGTTTATGAGAAGAACACACATCCAATGAACTCTAGTGGATATATCTTGGCATAATTCGATGTATGCCATGATGTATTTCATTGTACAAGACACTCACTTTCCATTTTTATACTACTCAGTATCGCCCTTGGTTTTATGTGGTACTACTCAGTTTTGCCCCCCCTCTCTCTATCTTTCGTAGAAGCACAAACCTGTGCTCACCCTATCTGCCACTCCCTGATTGGTTATCACAGTTGTCACGCGGATCGTGCGCACCAACCATTGATTCTGTGCAATCCAACGATGATCATTGCACACGTCGTGCCCTTCACAGTACAACGTGAGACCGCACAGACGTCTCCCTTAGCGAGACTTCTACAAGAAGGAACACGATGCCGTCCATGGAAAAAGTCATCGAGTGGTCATGTCATGTTTAATCAAGTCTGAAAAGCCTACTACTTCTACTACTACGCCACAACGCATGCGTCATCGAGTGCATGGTCGTCGATGGACAGCTGCAATTTATTGCCACTTGATTTTAATAAGACATATCCCATTTTTTACGCAGCGGCTCTCAATCGCCAATTTTAGGGCCATGTCAAACTTTGTACATAGAAATTGTGTGTGCGCCCTTTGCATGCGGCTCAATACAGAACTGCCATGCATGGCCCAGGAAAAAACGTGACGTACCATGCACGTGTCGCGGTGCACGATGCAGTAGACTGCATGTCGAGTTGCACGGTGGTGCAACAAAACGTGCCTTGCTTCTATCCACCTTAACTATTGAGATCACTGACCCCACGCAACCCACTCCACTGTCCCACCAGCATCCGCAAACTCCCGAGAATACCCCGTCCGCGCTGGCGATGGCCGAGGAGGATAAGGTGGCCATCGTCGCCTCCGTGGCCATCGACGAGGAGGCCCCCGTCTCCTGGCTATATCCTATTTCTGGCTGAATGTATCGAACCTTGTTAAGCAACCTACTTTCTATCACTATATCCTATTTAGCTGCGCACAGCTATATATACATTTGTTTTGTTTTCTGAATGAATGTATTCTCCCTGGTGTGATTTGCTGCTCTAGATTTGCTACCTGATCGGAGGCAAAAAGAGGTCCAAAAGGGAACGAAATATCAAAGTGAGAATCTTCTCTAGATTTGCTACCAATTTGGGAAAAATGAAACATACCTGTTTAGCGAGAGAGGAAAAGGGTACTCTTTCAAACTGCTAGTTAACGAGCTACCATATTGACAAGATACAAGACACATACATAAACATAACACAAAGAGGGCTAAATTTATTTTACTACTCTCACTTGAGGCGCTAGCCATCTTGACAAGCTAACTAAGTTCCACAAAATAGAAACATAACACTAAGAAGTAAAATTTAATTCACTTCTCATTAGACCACTTGAGGCACTTGCCATCGTTCCTAGGCGACCAACTGCGATCATTCTAGGTGGATCTTACATTATTGGCCCTCCACAGCTCACGAAATGCAAGTTCGTCCCACCTGTGATCTGACTTGGCTTCCCTATCTTCAGCATCCTATGGCACAATTAGCGGTGCATCACATGCCTGATTGTTGCCGCTAGAAGATGCAGCCTCTCTGTTTGCTGCTTCAGCTGCAGCCTCTCTGTCAGCTGCTTCAGCTTCAGCTGCAAGCTCTCTTTCAGCTGCTTCTGCAGCCTCTCTGTCAGCTGCTTCAGATGCAGCCAATTTCTTTGCATATTCAGCTTCAAACTCAGCTATTCCACATTTTCTACAAAGGGCTCCCCTAAGCTCGTCTTCCCTCTTGCAAATAGGGCAAAACACGAGGTAACATAGAAAAAAATGGATCTTCTTGTATAGCTGGTAGGTCACATAAGCATCTATGGCTGCATACTTCAGGTTTATATCAGACAACAACCACTCGTCCCAGAAATCGTGCCTATCCGTAGGGAAATCTTCCTTCATTTTGTCGTACGACTCATCGAGGATTCTAGTTGCGAGTGATGCCATTCCATCCTTTCTCGAGCCCCCTAGTATCTTGACAAGACTCTGAATATCGATCCACTTGTGCGCAGGAATTATAATTTCCTCTTGATACAATTTCGAAAAATCAGTTCTTTTATCGACAGTGCAGAAAACAATTCCCTTTTCTACAAGGAACTGGCGTAGCCGGACATTTCCTGTCAGTCCTGAAAGTATGTAGTTTGTCATCACCAAAATTTGTAACTACAAATATTTTGTCAATGCAAGATCATCATCTCAATATAATTTTGAAAAGTTTAGTAAATGCAAGATCAAGACTCTCAACATTGTATTGTCATAATTTATTCGGTTTTGCTATTTCTCGATCAACGAGCAGGTTGCACATTTCTTTTAACTACGGTTGCACTTTTGTTAGGTGATTGAGACTAAAGAAAATCTCAGTCGATTGAGACATAGGCAAACCCTAATTTATTTGGTCCTAAATAAAATCCAGTAGTTGCAAGATGAGCAAGTGGATAAAGAACAAGAGGAGAAAACCCTAAAAGCGGTTAGCTATAGAGAGCAGATCTACAAACCGGGAGAGGTGGTAGACGAGGACATGTTTCCGCATGGCCAGTTGAACGACGGCGACTTCACTCCCTTCATATTGGTGCTCCGAAGTGTACTCGAGGTCCAATCCCACAAACTTGTCCTCGTCTATCCCAAGCCAACCCTCGTACATCCTCAGGACACGCACCACTGTCTCCTCCTCGTTGGTGTAGACAACGTCTATCTTCTTGTTGTCATGGGTAGTGAAGCTTGTCTCTAGAGTGCGTAGACCTTCCATGGCGGCAAGGAGAAGACGGGAAGAAGATAGTAGATGATAGGAAGAAGAAGAGTGGTTTCTGCGAGGCAGGGGAACGGTGGAACCGTCAATGCGCTTTTATGGTAGGGGTTAACGATTGGGATGGAAATCCAAGGAGAGATGTGGGGCGGTGGCCGTTCTAGCTTCTGAGTAAACAAAAAATAATTATAACGCCGATACATGTGCCCTGTTTTGTCACGTCAATACACTGGGTAGGGGGTGTTGTCCTATCCACTGTGCCAACAGTGCAAGCCTACGTGACAGCCACCCCGACGGGAGCGACATAACAGCGAGAACTGACAGGAGGGGCCAACTTGATGCCTGTTAGCCTGATTTTTTGTATTGAAACGTAAAGTTGAATTCGTGCCGAAAAAGACCCTGTGAGTATTTGACATACCAACTGTAGTCATCTCGGCTGATTTCAGGGAACTTGGGTACCGCGTTGCCTGTACACCCCAACTTTCGGGCCGCAAAATGATATTCTCCTTAGGGAGGTGGCGGCGGAACCCCTGGCTCTCCCATCTCGGTGATGGACGAGAAGGGCTCTCCGGCTTCGCGAGGTGCAACAAGATGGTGCATGGTCCCGCACATCAGGTAGGATCTTGGCAACGGCTGGGTGGCTGCAGGGCATGTTGGTGCTGCCGGTTGGAATCAGGGCAGAGACGCACGGGGGCAAGAAGAGGCAGAGCCCATGTGGCCCAGATATGGGCCTCTTTGGGCACTGATGACTACAAGTGCACAGATCGATTGTAGCTAGTTTCGAAATAAGAGTATCGAATCCACATAGAGCTATTTGGTTAAGATCTTTATGACCCTCATTACTATCTACCAAAGGATACTTGTAAGTTTTCTTTGATCTCAAGTAAAGGGTTTTTGAAAGGTTTTGTGTTTGTGTGCAAGAAAGTAATAAAACAAGTTTGAAAGCGTTGGAAATATTGTTGGAAATATTCTCAGGGATTTAGTATACACTGCTAGCACGGAATAATTAATCATAATTAGGATAATCTATTTCTTTCGTCATGATATGTGTGGAGAGAGCTCAATAATAAGATTCGTGGGCAGTCTCTTTCTTGAGTCAAACAATGAGGTCACCTCTGAATAACCACTTTGATGCCTAAGATTAGTCACTCATACAGACCACCATAATAAGGGTTTCCCCATGGATACTGTAATAAGCTTAGTGAGTCCCTCTTTATTCCCCTTTAACCACTAGGGGCGGGCCTAGCTCAAGTCAAGGGTATTCAGCTGAATACCCAAAATATTTCAGCAATATTTTGATATGTGAAGTTTATGCAATGTATATACAAAATATTAACCATCTTATACAGTGAAACAAATGATGTAGTAGCCCAACTGGTCAGGAACAATTGGTTGAACCTTTTGGTTTGGGGTTCAAACACCCATGGCTACATTTTTTATATTTTTTATAATCATTTTTTATACATGACATTTTATCTATTTTACCTGCTCTTAAAATTCTAGGACCGCCCTATTAACCGCGCGGGTTATAAGCCAATGCTTGCAGTCAGAAAAGTAACAATGGACATACTCCCATACACATTCTAAGGATATCACCATCTCTTTAGTCCCGGCGGAAAATGATATATGGCGGACTACACATACCATCTAAAGAGACAGATCAAACACAACATCATAGATCAATGGATCATGGACCAAAGTAATAGATCATCTTTAATTCATAATAATGTTACGGTTTCTCCATCTCCCCAAGAACATAGGAAACTACTCACACATGGAAGCAATCAACAACATCATCATATTCAAATGGATGGATAAAAGTATGAAGATAAATCTAGTGCAAACCACAATAGTATTTGGAATTACAACATGATCTAAAGTATGGGAGAGGAGAATGGTGATAGTGATGTAGATGCAGAGGTTGATGAAGAAGGGGATGATGTGATGTCCTCCGATGATATGTGAAGCAGCAAGGATTTTCCCTTCATCTCATTCCTCCTCCATATCTCTTTCTAGTGTGGTGTTTCGAGGCTGGAAGTTTCTACGAATGTTGGATATGTAATCCGTCTTCGTGATGTGAGAGTATTCGACAAGATGGACACTCTGACAAGTGGTACTGGCGGATAGTACAGGCAATCTCCGCCCATACCAGTGGTCGTTAAACGCTCTGTAGGCTTCTCCACGTTTGCTATTCTCCCAGATGCGAGGAAAATTCAATTCAATGACATTTATCACTTAGAAATATCATATTACTGCATAAATATGATAGTCCCAATTGATATGTTCACAAAATACTTATAAATTCAGGATCATGTTGAAAAAAAGACAAAAGGTGCACGCGAGCGTAATAAAATACTCCCTCTGATCCATAATAAGTATCGTGGACACTTATTATGGATCAGAGGGAGTACTAAAAATCCTACTCTACTTATGCGAAAACAAGAGATAAATATGCTTCAATTTTGGACTCATCACCTCCCTCAAGCTAGACTCTTACTCGTTCCCGAGCAATATGGTGGCTTATGGACAAGGTAATCATGTTCATGAGACATGAGTCGTTATGATAAATGAGGCAAAAATTGAAATGGAATTACAATATCGGATATTGAACTACATCGTGAGTTATATCACACCTTCACACATCACATGACTTAGAGGCTTTCATACCTTTTGTATCAATATGTTATAAGATGTTTTTAGAGTTTGGCATATTATAGAATCATGAAGTTTAATTAGTTGAGAAGTTGATTTGAGTAATGAACAATTCATGATCATTGCTTGGGTACTTTTCTCAATCTTGTACTTTTCTTATTTTGGAATTCCTTGATAGAAAATCCTTTCTGTTTTTGTTCAACAATAGTATTATATCATGTTAATACTCTTTATGGCTCATGTTTGTTCAAACTTATGATTATAACATGCTATGAAGGTTGGTGTGGAAGACTCTAAAATCATAATAGTGGTACAAGTATCATAGCACTCAACCTAATTTATACATCTAATACAATAATCATGGATCAAAAATCACTTCAAATATCATAAAGTCTCGAAATTCAATAGATATAATTCTTTCCTTGAACCAAAGGAGGTCGAGGATGATGCATCTAACGCAAATTCTGGAATTAAAACCTAACATGTATGCAAGAAAGTAAACATGCTGAAACTTAGAAGGTATATTACAAGGTCCGAATAGGTCCCCCAAGCTTGGAATCAAGGCGGGGGAGATCTCATAACTCCTTGTGAGTACCTATTCCTTATTTGGGGTGAAGAAATCATCATTTTCTTCTTCGTTTGCCTTAAGGTTGCAAGCATGAGAAATTCACGCAAAACGAGTGGAGAGTTTTGTAATGCTAATATGTTGCTCCTTTATTATCTTGCATAGCACTTCCTGTCATCAGCCATCTCAATAATAATCTTAGTCAGGAATTGAACTCTACCATTGATGTCATCGATCCTCTTTTCAAGGTCTTTTCCCATCATCCAGTAGGAGTCAACTCCTTCTCCAACGGTTTCAACACATGCTTTGGAAATCTTTTCAAGAGTTTCGATCTTATCTCTAATAACATCATGTTTCCCTTCTTTCTAGGGCAGGGAACCATGAGAAGATTTGAGAGAAGATCCACGAAGATTATACCTATAAGGGTTGTGTGAGTAATCTTCTTTGTTCTTCCTTTGTTCCACATGCCTAAGCATATGCAACTTGCGTGGAAACATGTCCTCCTAGTTGGGAAGTGGCACCACTTGAGTAGATTCTCGAGTTGAGGAAGACGAGGAATCCCTCTCAGCACCCCTTCCTTTGGTTTTTGCTGTCGATGCCTCCTCTTTCTTAGTCCAGATCTACTTGATATGAAAAGGCTGCATAGTTCTTGAATAATCAAGTGAGATTTGATCCATGAAGGTGGGAAAAAGGTAGATGGGAGAGAAACCATAGATCCAAAGGGCAGAGGCAGAAAATGAAGGAAGTAAGAGGAAGAACAAGAATAGACAAAAATTCTCAGAAAAGGGAGGCTAAAGTCGGTCCCGGACATCGGTACCATCAGGTTACGCCCGCAATGTGCATCCATACTGGCAGCCACCAACCTCTTATGAGGCGGTAAAAGTTTTTTTAGTCAAAACACAAACAAAAACAAAAGGGGTATAGAGCTCTTAACAACCTACCGCACGGTGGGGGATTCCCGTATGGCCCAGTCATACCATCTTCTAAGAAAACAACGAAAAACAGAGCAAGTGTACCGCGGGTTTAACAATTAGTGCTATGGGCGAGTGAGGCCGTACCGCCCATACTAGGTCGAAAAACAGACTAATACGATCGGAAAAACATAAGGAACAAAAAGAAAGCAGCCAAAGGGATAGAAAGGATTTCAAGAATACAAGAACGAGACATTCAGGATAAGTAGGTGTCTAGTTACCTTGTCTTACTATTTGTTCAATGCATTCCTCGGCTGTCATTAAGGAGATCAGTTCCACCGTTATCTCCCCAACTCTATAGTGATTCAATCGTTGCTCGTTAATAATCCAAGATGAAGATAGGGTATTACTTTTTAGTTTTACCGCCCCCGAGGGATAGGCTTCTTCCACTTCATACGGAACTTCCCACTTGGAACTCAACTTTCCAACAAAAATCTTTAGCCAAGAATTGTAGAGCAAAACCTGATCTCTAGATTTGAATTCCTTATTCTCTATTTTCTGATCATGCCATCTTTTAAATTTTTCTTTAAATATTTTAGCATTTTCGTATGCCTCATTTTTTAGTTCATCTAAGGCATGAATATCCAAAAGAAAATTTTCTCCTACAGTTTTAAAATCAAAATTCAGAGTTTTAATAGCCCAACGGGCCTTATGTTCTAATTCTAATGGTAGATGACATGATTTACCATAGACCATTTTGTATGGTGTCATTCCCATTGGATTTTTCAATTTTGTACGAGACGCCCATAATGTTGAACAAGATATGCCCTAGAGACCAATAAATAAAGTGTTTTATTTTTATATCTCTGTGTGTTCATAATAGTTTTGTATCATGTTGTAACTGTATTTAGCGGGAACACAAATACATGTGTGGTATATAAACAACCAGGTCCCTAGTATCCTCTAGTACTAGTTCATTGGGCAGATGATGATCGAGCTTTTCCCATCATGGACTTGACATAAAATAGTCACCTGACAATGGTCACTTAATGAAGTGATGGGCACACTACTAGGAAACAGCCTATAGATAGACAACATGTTCAGTGGCGCATGAGCCAATCTATGCGCCACAGGAAGACATCAGTGGCGCACTGGAAAGCATGCACCGTAGAAGTTTGGTAGTTCTTGACGCATTTTCCAGAGCATCCGCCACAAAAGATTGGTGGGACCCGCCGGTGGGGGGAAGGGGATGATCCAAGTTCTGTGGCGCATTCTGTTATATGCGCCACAGAAGAGGAAACTTCTGTGGCGCATATTTACTCATGCGCCACAAAACATGGAGGGGGGCCCCACCACGGAATCTAAATCACCCAAGTTCTGTGGCACATGTTGACATATGCGCCACAGATGTGTTTCACTTCTGTGGCGCATATCCTAGCATGCGCCACAGAACTTGGGGGTGGGCCCCACAGAGGGTATCTTATTCACCCACTTCTGTGGCGCACATGGTAGAAATGCGCCACAGAAGTTTCATCATTTGTGGCGCATTTCCTCCATATGCGCCACAGATGAGGGTGTCCAGATCCATATGTTAAAAAGGTGACATGAGCTAGCTTTCTTATCTATCTATCCCACCACCACCCATTTCACATCTCTACGTCCTCCCAACTCGTCTTCCTCCTCCCTCACACCCCATCTTGCCCATAGTTTCTCCATTTTCTTATATCTAAACCTACTTTAATCCATAAATTGGTAAGTAGAAGCTTCGCTCCAACTTCTAGATCTAAAAGTTCCTTACTTTTCCCTCTCACATCTCTCTATTTGTTTACTAATTTCCTCTCCACCAACTTGCATTGTAGATCTATTTGTCCATACTCTCTCATCACGCGGTCTCGTCTCGCTATTATTGTGTCTACTATAGCTAGGTGTGTACTTGGCCATCATGAACATGTAGGTGAAGCTTGTCGCGCGGGCGGTGTGTGTGTGCGATCCATGGCGAGACGATGCTTGTGTGTGGTGCATGAATGTTTTCAATGGGAGGAAGTTTTTTCTTGTTTTCTTGTTGTTGTCGGGCCCGGCCGGTGTGGTTGCATCGATGTTTGCCGAAATGTTGATTCATTTCCATTTCGGCAAATTTTTGCACTACCCATATGTCCTAATTTTAGGAAAGGTCATGCCGAAATTTTTCCGGCTAGCATTCATGCATGTGTGTGTTCATATGGTGTGGTTCTCACCTATATTCTCTATTTTGACCGCTCAGGCAACCATGGTCCTCACGATGAGCGAAGGTCGAATTGCTAGGTACAAGAAAGGCGCGAAGGAGGACATGATTCTGAACAACAAGACCATGATAAGATGTCCATGTCGAACATGCAAACTGCAGCGCTGGATCGACCCTGAATCTGGACAATTGAGGGTCACCGCTTAGGCGCGGTTTCATCGCGACCTCAATGAGGCGCCGCAGGACATGGTGGTGGTCACGAAGACGTATGGCGAGAAGACGAAAAGTCTACCGGGCATGATCATCATGACGAAGGAGATGCCAGCGGGCATGATCATCATGACGAAGGAGATGCCGGCGGGCATGATCAGCATGGAGAAGGAGATGACGATGGGCATGATCATAAAGAAGGAGAAGATGCGAACACACAGATGCTGCTAACTTCGATCTTGCAGGACCCTCATGTTCAAGAAATGCTCCTTAAGGAGACGAGCAACGACAAAGCTACAGCCAGAGAGAAAGCCAAGCTGGCCCAAATGGAGGTAGACGGGATGACTCCATTGTATCCTGGGTGTCGCCCCGAGGATACACGTTTGAGTGTAACGCTCAAGGCTCTAGAGATGAAGGCCGAACACAAATGGACCGATGTGAGCTTCAACGTGAACATGGAATACTGGCACGACCGACTTCCTAAGGGGAACACATTGCCAACAAGTATCGAGGAGGCCAAGAAAATCGTGTGCCCTCTCGACCTACCACACATTAAATACCACGCATGCATCAATGATTCTGCACTTTATCAGAACGAGTACGCGGATAGAACCACTTGTCTGGTGTGTGGCCAAGGATGGTACAAGAGAGGGAACAAGAAAGTTCCTCGAAAAGTGGTATGGTACTTTCCTATCACCCCTCGTCTGCTGCGATATTTCGTAGATCCTAAGGAAGCAAAGCTCATGCAATGGCACGCGGAAATAGAGAAACCCGAAGATGATCCAGAGAAGGGCAAGATCCTGACACACCCTCCAGACGCTAGCAAGTGGAACGCATTAGACATCGAGTTCGAAGAGTTCGGGGGCGATGCAAGGAACGTCAGGCTGGGTATGAGCACCGATGGACTCAATCCTTTTGGAAACCAGAGTAGCACGCGTAGCACCTGGCCTGTGTTTGTATGGCCATACAACCTCCTCCCGTGGCTATGCACGAAGCAAAGGTATGTACACATGAGCATTCTTATTCAGGGGCCGAAACAACCAGGTATCGATATGCATCTGTATCTCGGGCTATTGAGAGAGGAGTTAGCCAGCTTGTGGGAGACGCCAGCCCGTACGTGGGACGCCTACACTAAAGAATATTTCCATCTGAGAGCCGTGTTGCTCACGACCGTGCAGGACTATCCTGGTTACGCATATGTATCGGCCCAGGTGAACCACGGACACAATGCATGCGTCAAGTGCATGGATGAGACACCGCATCTCCAGCTACCAAGGGATCCCGGGTCTTCGAAAACCGTGTTCCAAGGTACTCGAAAGTGGCTCCGCATGGATCACCCTGGAGAAAACGTGGTGACCTGTTCAATGGTAAGGACGAGCTCAAAAGAGCCCCACGTGCGAGGAGCGGCGAAGAAATCGAGGAGCTTTTGCATAATTGGGTAGATTACCCTGCGCCTGGAAAAAAACGACCGAGGACAAAGCCGCTGCTGGGTGTATGGAAAGCAAGGTCTGTTTTCTGGGACCTGCCGTATTGGAAGGTCCTTCACACTCCCCATAGCCTCGATTTAATGCACATCACGAAGAATGTTACCGAGAGTCTGCTTGGCACTCTACTGAACATGCCGGAGAGGACCAAGGATGGGCCGAAAGCAAGAAAGGACCTTAAATTGCTTGGCATAAAGAAAGATCTTCAGTACCCTAATAGTGATGATGATGATGATCATCATCATCATCAGGAAGGGACTCAAGGTTGCCGCAAAAGAGTTAAGAAGAATGAGGTGGTGCTTCGCGCTGCCTGCTTCACTCTGAGTCTGGAGGAGCTCGAGCAGTTTTTTAGGTGCCTCTTAGGAGTGAAAGTTCCTCACGGTTACTCAGGGAAGATAAGCAGATATCTGGACGTGGCGAAGAAGAGGTTCAGTGGTATGAAGTCTCACGACTGTCACGTGCTGATGACGTAGATACTCCCTGTTGCAATCCGTGGGATAATGGACGAGCATGTCCGTGAGACGTTGTTTGGCCTCTGTAACTTTTTCGACGTCATATCTAGGAAGTCGATCGGTGTGAAGCAGCTCGACAGGCTACAGGAAGAGATCGTGATGATACTATGCGAGCTTGAGATTTACTTCCCGCCCGCATTCTTCGACATCATGGTGCATCTGCTTGTACATGTCATGGACGACATCATCCAGCTCGGGCCGACATTCCTGCACAACATGATGCCATTTGAAAGGCTAAACGGTGTCATCAAAGGATTCGTTCGCAACAGGTCTCGTCCAGATGGAAGCATAGCCAAGGGCTTTCTGATCTACGAGTGCATATCCTTCTGCCAGAATTATCTAACCACCGAGAACGAGGATGTTGGAATACCCACAAAGAAGCACCTTGGCAGGCTCGGTGGATATGGTCACCATGAGGGCTGCCGCTCACTACATGTCGGCATTGATGGTCGACGCACTGATTTTGAAAGGGCACACCGAGTCGCGCTACAACACATTGAAGTGGTCGGCCCTTGGGTCGAAGATCACAGAAGCTTAATCGAGCAGGAGTACGTCGACTAGGGCCGGCCGAGGAAGAAGGGAGACGTAACCAGAGAGCACAACTCTAGCTTCACGGGTTGGTTCAAGAAAAGGCAACTGGACAATACCCCACAGACGCCTTCTACGGAAAATCAAAAACTCATATTCTCCTTGTCACAGGGCCCAGGGCACAACCTAAGGACCTATCAGTCATACGACATAAACGGTTACAGATTCTACACCTAGGAAAAGGACAAGAATAGTGAATATCAAAACTCAGGAGGATGGAAAGATTCTACGGAAGGATCGAGGAGATATGGGAGCTCGACTACTATGGAGAGATCGTACCGATGTTCCGTGTTAGATGGGCCAAGAACGTGGAAAAAGAAGGCCACTATTTCACCACAATGGTTATACCAGATGCCAAATCAACAAAGAACGCCTCCGCAAAAAATGAGCCTTGGGTACTCGCTAGCCAAGTTGATCAATGCTTTTTTATTACCGACCCGTCAAAGCCCAACCGTGTTGTAGTTAGGAGGGGCAAGAGGAGCATCATCGGAATGGAAGGAGCCAACAATGAGCAAAACTTCGACAAAAACGGCGACCCGAAGATCGAAGAGGAATTCGACAAGTACTTCGACATGCCTACTACTACTAAAGTAAGAAGGAAGACCACACTTCCTACTAAAGGTTGTCCATTCACAAGAAGAAATCTCAAAGTGCACGGGCTAAAGTATTCAACCGCGACGAAAAAGGGCAAGAAGATTGTGAAGAGACACTAGCAATTGTGTGACTTTTTGGTGTATTAATTTGTGTGGGTATAATGTGATATTAGTGTGGGTATTAATTAGTTAGAGACTAAAACATATAATGTGATATTCGACAAATTAACATTTATGTGTGACAAGCACACACACATATATATAATATATATATATGATTCGGGAGGTTTTTTTGAATAAATATGCATGTGTATGTGCTTGGTTTTAAATATATTTGTAACATATCATTTTTAAATAAAGAAAAAAAATTGACCCAACCAGGATTCGAACCTGGCTGCCACAGGTCTCTGAATATGCATCATAACCACTAGGCTAGTGTGTGTTTGCTGTCCAGAATCATTGCTTATTTAGTACCAAGGTTCTGTGGCGCATTTCAGAGTAATGCGCCACAGAACCTTGGTACTTACCCAAAAAAACGGCTCGCCACTTCTCCTTTTCCCCTTCCACTTTCTTTTCCCCAATCTATCTCGCCTGCCTCCGCCAGAGCCCTAGCAGAGGAGGAGCCGCCGGAGCCCTAGCAGAGGAGGAGCCGCCGGAGGAGGAGTCACCACGCCGGAGCCCGCCACTCTTGTTGCCGGAGCCCTAGCTACCACTGTGCCAGAGCCCTCGCAGCCCGTGGAGGAGGAGCCACCGAAGGAGGAGTCGCCGTGTTGGAGCCCGCCACCCTCGTCGTCGTCGACCACCGCAGCCGCAGCACCGGAGCACGGTTCGTCCCTCCCACCCCCACCCTCCGATGCTCATGGGTTCTTCATGCTGCTCTGCCACCATGACTGATGCTCCCCTGCGACTCTGCCCCTGCTACACCACCTCTGCTCTTCTGTCCGGCCAAATGTATCTAGGTTAATTTCGTTTGTGTTCATTTAGAGTGTCCAGGCTTGACAAATTAACTCTCTGGTGTACATATAGGCAAATGGCAAGTTATTGACAGTTACTTTGGGTTACTTTGGGTTTCAAGTTTTGCATGTTTGGTACATATAGGCAAATGGCAAATGGCAAGTTAACTCTCTGGTGTACATATAGGCAAATGGCAAGTTAACTCTCTGGTGTACATATAGGCAAATGATTAACTCTCTAGTGCTTAGTTGCTGACAGTTACTTTGGGTTTCAAGTTTTGCATGTTTGGTGAGGTGTGGTGCTTCCTAAGTCCTGCAAATGGCAAGGATGCACATGTATCGATCTGTTCTGGGCAAGTTGTTGGCATCTTGGCTATGTTTTTGATATATGGGAAATGAAATGCCTCAAAAAAGAGACAGAAAGAAATACTATGAAAGATCACACACAAACAAGGTTGTCCATCTAGCGCTTGGTGTTTGCACAAGTGTTTGCCTGTTCTGCTTCTGTGAATTTTAGTTTAATAGTCATGTACATTGATCTGTCCTTCTTGTGCAGTGTGGAAATATTAGTATCTACATCTGTTAGTATCTACAGTTTAACTAATACAAAGTTAGTATCTACATCTGTTAGTGATCAGGACATTAGTTACCTTGTAGGCCTAAATAACAAGGGGTTTGGGGAGTTGTTCATCTAGTGCCTGTTAATTAAGTAAGTGGCTATGGAAGCTAAAATATAGTGTTGGTTTATGGAAGAGAATTTTAAGATGTAAGTATATTAAGAATGGATTAGTTAGTGGTCACTGCATGGTGTTAGTGGCCCTTGTGTGGGCTCATCCTGTTGTGCATATTTAAGTCTGAACAAATGAATGAGAAATGTATGGGCCCTAGATTTATCATTGTGCTTTGTTTTTGTTATGGTATTGCTAGAGGGAGGTTTTCTTCTCCATACATTCCTCTGTGATTTACTCTAGTGGTCAATGACACTAGAGAATGATGTGCAGCTTAGGGTTTCCTGCATTGCTTATGATCATACTATTATGTTCTTGTTGTTCTCCAAGTGCTTACTCCTGATAGTAACTGTTGGGATTACTGTTGTTTATATGGTGTTGTTTGATATATATGGTGCTGGGATCATACTATTATACGGTATTGTTTGATATATATGGTGCTGGGATTATATGATGCTGGGATTATTTGGTACTATATGGTGCTATTTGATTCAATGGGGCTGTGGATGGGGGCTATGAATGGGGCTGTGGATGGGGCTATTTTCTTGCTGGGTCCATACACTAATGGGGCTGTGGATGGGGTTATTTTCTTGCTGGGTCCATACACTAATATATACATGGGGCTGTGATGTGCTGATGGACTGGTACTATATCTGTTATATATATACTGTGCATGTGGATGATGGATATGATGGATGCGGGGGTCAATGCATGTGGCTATCAATATGGGGATGGGGTGTTTTGTCTTGCAGGGATTTTATTTGAGTTGCCCATTTCTCCCGAAGTGTCGATTCACTTCCGTTTCGGTTGAGAAATGGGCACTCCTAGGTCAAAAAATTAGCAAAGGTCATGCCAAATTTTTCGGCCGAGATTTGTGCTAACATTTTGCCTCTTTTAAATAGAGTAGTGCAAACATGTCGGGCAACAAGGAGTCTGGCCCTTCTAAGCACATGATCAGCGTCGAAGAACAAGCTAGATAGGCCAACCACTATTCTCGGCGGGGTCCCAACAGGAGGAGGAGGAGGAGGCGATGAGGATGACACCACCACCGGAGGAGGAGGCGACCGTCGCCAGAGCTGCTGGGGCCAATGAGGGCGGAGATCCTGATTACGAGGAGGACGAAGACGACTACGATGGAACTAGTGAAGGCGGCGGCGAAGAGGATGACACCACCGATGGCGGCGCCCGCACCGATGGCAGCGAGAGGACGGATGGCGGTAGCGGCAACCCGACCGCTTCTCAGAAGAAGAAGAAGAAGGAGCGAAGAGCGAAGGTGCGGTTTCGCCGCCGCTGCGTGATGAGTTCACTGAGGTCACAGAAAGTGGCCAACCCATTGCGCCAGAGGCGATTGCTAAAGGGTACAACCTGCAACTCGGGTGCATCGTCCGGGAAAGCATGTCGATCAACACGAAGTACATCAGACATGCTGACCATGCAGCTTTGGTCGATAACCTCCTTAAGAAGCTTCACAAGCGATACATATTCCCAGAGTAGTTTAGAAACCTCGAGAGAAATAAGAACCCGGTGAACAGACTAGCCCTCATGAAGATGAGCAACGCCTTGAGCAGCTGGAAAATCCGGGTGAAGAATAGCATTGACAAAGGTGAAAGCTGGGAGGTTATTAGTAAGAAAAATCCGATGCTCGATGAAGAGGAGTTTAGGATATTCAAGGCGGATATAGCTACCGCTGACGCTATAAAATGGACTCAATGGGGAAGGAGTATGCGGGAACAGAACATAGGTAACCACCACCTTGGAAGCAGCGGTTACAGGGGGAAACAGGCCATTTGGGACAAGGAGGACGCCAAGCTTGAACGCCTTGGTAAAGACAACCCTTGGCTTAAAATCACGGACTTGCAGCTTAGGCAATTTGTTCGGTCCCGCTACTACCTGGACAAGGAAACAGGGGAGTTCATCACCGACGATCCGGAGGTGAAGGAATTCGAGAAGAATCTGGTAAGGAATTTATCGCCGATCTCAAGTCTATTGCGTACTAATTAAGATAATGAAGCCAAGAATCTAAATGGGTTCACCTTTCCTTGTCTCTGCAGGAGGAGGAAGTGAACGCTACTGCCACATAGTCGTCCCAGGATTCGACGGAGCCGTGGGACACGGTTTTCAACAGGGCGACCAATGCTTACAAGAAGAGGGACAAGGGGTTGCCGCCGTCCTTAGCTGGCCGTGTGTCCGCTTGATGCGAGCATGAAGTTCAAGGAGTTCTACAAAGAGGACGCCAGGAAAAGAAGGGACAGGAAGAACCAGGATAAAGCCGCTGTTGCAGAGCTGAAGATGAAGGTGCAGACACTGGAGGAGAAGGCGGTGGACCAGAAAACGGTGCACAAGTTAGTGGAAGAGAAGCTCCGCTCGATGATCCACCCTGAGTGTTTCGAGGGGCTTACTGCTTGGAATGCGGGAGGTCAACAGGGGCCGACACATCTGCCCAGCTTAAGCGACAGCAACTCGGGCATCAATGTTACCATGTCGCCGGACCTGGTGACCCTGCCGGCCGTCAACGTCAGGACGCAGCCCCTCGTTTTGGTCACACCGACGCCCCCTCCCGCGAAAGATACCAATAAGGCGCAGCCGACGGCGGCGGTGCTTCGTGAGGCACCCGAGCGGGAGATTGCAGATGATGATAGGCCAGCCGCCGGCATCCGCCGTGTCTCTACATTAGCCGAGATCCACGCCATCACCAAGGTAACTAATTAGTTATTGCACGTCATCTCCTTTATGCCTTTGATGCATGACTGTTGCCATCTCATGACGCCCAACATGTTTTTGCCTCAGGACACTTCTTGCGTACTCCTGCTTAAAGATGTCGGCGGTGAGTTGAAGGATGTTGCCAAGGGCACTCTTATACAACCGGCGAGCCGCACGATGCACAACAATCCAATGGATGATGACGTGATGAAGGTCAGGTTGGCTCGGGTGTTGCCAGGGTGCGATGACATGGACCCCCCATTCAACCTTAGGGAGCCGACGAACACAAGACCCTTGGGGAATGCTACAATTGGCCCTTGACATGGCCGAAGACCCAGATTCGTCTTGCGGGGGGGAGCACCGGCGCCACCTCTCGACCGATCATCGCCCGGCCACCACCTCGGAAGCCAGTAGCCGTCGTTGTCGCCACCACCAGCCGTCACCATCAACTCTTGGCAGCATGTGCACCGCCACATGGCAAAGACGTTGTGCCGCAACCGCCGTCGCCCCCGCTACCACCACCACATGATGGCACCCATGAAGATGATGATGAATTGGTCAACGTTGACGACTTCATCAACACCGGTGCCGCCAAAGGATTGTATATGCCTTCTGTGGATGAATAACTCTTCGTAGCTCGCGACGACCATCAAGGTGATCAGCCCAATACATGCACGCAGAGCCTGGTCTTCCATGGTCTTTCTCAAGAGACGCCTCCGGCCGCCGATCCACCATAGGAAGCGACTGATGAGCAGATGGCAATGGCTGACACTGTTGTGAAGAAGAAGCACTACAGGAAGAGAGGTAATAATAATAAGAAGGGTGCGAGCCAGCCTCTTCCGAAGAGGATCCGGGGCAGGACGCCGTCGTCATACCATCCACATAATTTGGCTTGCCCCGAGTGCATGTAGCTGGTGATCCGATATTGACTCCGGATATGATCCACATTGCGGTTGGAGCCATGTTAACTTTGCACAAGGGTGTCAAGACACTATAGGCCCTCCTTCTTAAAGAGGACGATCCAAATTACCCGGTTTTCACGGCCAAGGTGCTATTGGACGTGGGCTTCGTCGATGAACCCCCCGCAGATATATTCTTCATAGCGTCCGAGGACATATTCAAGCTGTTTCTCATGAAACGGCTGGACTATAACTTGGTCCGCCTATACGCGCTCAATCTGGCGCTCACGATCAAGAGAGAAAGTACCCTGGAAATCGCGATAGTGGATCCCTACTACATGCGGGACAACCAGTTGGTCGAAGGATCAGAGACACGGACCAAGGCGACGGCGTACCTCGAGAAGTTCATGGTGGACAACAAGAGGAAGGGCACACTTCTTTTGCCTTTCTTTCCCGAGTAAGTACACACACTCGCTCATCGTCACCGTAACTTATGCATTTCTTATAGATTTCTTTCCTTTGCTCTTTTTCCAACATTTTGTTCCAATTGTGTTGCGCAGAGACAAATACTGCACGCTCATCGTCCTTGTCCCGAGGTATTCGCTAGCCACGTATTTTGACTCGGGGAGTTTGACGAAGAAGAAAGACTACACTAGAATAAGGGGTGTTCTCAATGAGGCTCTCGAGGGCTACACCAAGAAGGGATGCACCTTCGTAGATAGGGGGGAATGTATCAAGGATGGCAAACACGTGTTCAAGCACATGCTCGACTTCCCCTGCGTCAAGCAGTCGACTGCTGGTGCCAAGGAGGCCTTCTACGTCCTCCATCACCTTAAAGGCGATGTTCGGGATTTCCATAACCTAACACTGCCATCTAGTCTTCGAGGATGGGCCAAAACTTTGGTGAAAATCGACGATGCTGATCTTAGAGAAGACTTCCATCACATTCAGATGAAGTTGTCGCAAATCATCATTGAAGATGTCAACACAAGGGGCGGTGCCCTACAACAAGCCAAAGGGTTGAGTAAGAGGGAGATCGAAGAACGCCTCCATAAGCAGGGTGACACAAGGACGTGGATGACGAAAGAGGGCTATCTACCGTTCCCGAAGCCGTGCCAGAAGAGGAAGTCTTCATCGTGATCGATGTGTGCCTCTAGCATGATCCAGTGTGTGTATATTCTTGATGGACGCCTGCTGTATTAGTGTGTGTGTCATAAACTTTACTATCTTGATCGTGGTCGAAATGGTCATTGTTGTTAGACTTAAACTACCTTGTGGTCGTGCTGTGGTTGAACTTATTGCTTCTATGATGATCTAACTTTTAGGTTTTTGGATCCTTTGTTTTATATTCTATGAACATTATATATGGATGTGAACCCTTTATTCATTCTTTTCGTTGTATTTTTACTAATATGCCTTGTCGTCTATAGAGATGGCGACGAGGTGGTATGTGGTGTACATGGGTAGGGTTCCAGGAGTCTATGAGGAGTGGGAGGATTTCCACAAACAAGTGAACAAGTTCAGCGGCAATATCTACAAAATATACGCGACTAGAGAGGAGGCGATAGCCAATTGGAGGAACCACGTGTGGAAGAAGAACCGGATGAAGATATTGGTCGGGCTAATGCTCTTGCTCACCATTATCACAGTTGTATTCCATTTGATCCTAGTGTAGGCGGCGGTGGCCACTTCATATTTGTAATGTGAGATGATATGAACTTTGTATTCGGCGCTTGTGTAAAAATTTGGCACTTGACACTATATATCTATCTCGATCGGGCTCTAAGTGTTTGTATTATATATATGTCAGTTTTCATGCATCTACTACTTGTGCAATGTATTTTATACTCATCTGGATAAATCCTGTATAAATACCTGATTATACACCAGGAAAGTATTTTACTTCGAATACATGTTACACAATCAGTGGCGCATATAATTATATAGTTAGTGGCGCATGGCATATCTAGGCGCGCATACGTAATCGCCATAGAAGTTCTTCTGTGACGTATGCGCCATGCATACGAATCAGAACTTCTGTGGCGCATATCCATATGCGCCACAGGAAGTAGTTATCAGTGGCGAGGTAACAGTGGCGACAAAGATATGCGCCACAGAAGTCCCCTTTTGATGCGCCACAGATAGGCTGTTTCCTAGTAGTGGCACACCCGACCGTAGAATTGCAACATGATCCAGTCACAAAGTTCAACGTTGCGATATCTAGCAAAGCGTAGTAACTTAATCCTTCGACCGCGAGATCATGTTTAATCACTATCTCCCGCGACTGCTTTCATCACATCAACCGTCATGTCCGTAACTAGGTGGCCCATAAAGGTGTGTTTTAGGTATTCCATAGGAATGGTTGAGGCGTGTGAACGAGATCAAGATTTGCCTATTCGAGTGATGGATAGATACTCTGGGCCCACTCAGTGAGACCACATCAATGAGCTTGCGAGCATGTGATGAGGTCATAGGGATGTGTTATCACGGGAATGAGTAAAAGCGTTTGTCAGGAACAAGATTAAACTGTTTGAGATACATGAGATCAGGTCTTGGACAAACCAGGTATCGTTGTGCAAAGGGAATAAGACTCGACATTTATAAGGTTCAAGCGATTAACACTATTTCATGGAATGAGCAGGGATCATCATGTATTTCCAGATACCGCTGATGATGATTGATCGGGGAGTGATCCCCTTCATACCTGAACATTCCCGAACCCTAAGGGTGTCACACTAAAGGTTAATCAATGATGGGAGTTGACCTAATACCAATAGAGAAATAGGAGAGAATCAGAATGGTTTCAGAGAGAATACTGAAGTGTTCGAAGTCCGTTCAAAATGAGTTTTGAACAAGGAGAAATTAAATAATGTATTTAATATTTAATTGTGAAATAATATTAACATATATTTATTTAAAAGTAAAAGTAAAAAATAAAACCCCCCACATGGGCCTTCCCTAGGAGGGAAGAGGGCCCAAGAGGGGGAGGCGGCAAAACCCTAGTGGGCTAGGGCACGCGGGGTGGGAGGGATCCCACCGCCGCCGGCCACTAGGTGGGCCAGGCACGCGTGGGGCCCATCAAACACCGGCCAACCACCTCCTCCCACCTCCCAAGGGTTTAATCCCACCCTAGGACTTGGAGGGTGGGCGTGCCCTAGTTTTTCCTATATATATGGGTGCCCATCTCTCTAGTTTCTCCAACTCAATCCCACAATTGGCATAGGCCATTCTCTCTCTCCCACCCTGTCTCCCTCTCAGTGTGTTCCCAAGTTAGGAACGTGCTACGTGAGATAGAGGTTTCTCCACCCAGCGCATGTTGTCATGCCGTTGGATTCGGTCTGGATCTTCTTATTTTGCTGCCTTGCTGGACCAGGCTCGGGAGACATCCTTTACACCGGAGGCCTGTAAAGCTCGACGCGGCATCGCGAAAAGTGGTGTTGGACGCTTGAAGACTTCTAGACCTTGAGGTCTGCGACACTCGGCTTCATCAGCAATGTTTGTGTGGGAACGTATTCCCGCTTTCTTGGTCTTCAAAGGTATGATCACCTTATCCCGCTTGTTAATGTACTTCTCCATAGATAGATCTTGGGTTGGTGCGTTCTCGTAGTAGGAAAATTTATTGTTTTCTTCCACGAAACCCCTTCAATGGTATTAGAGCAATCTATGCATAGATGTACTAGTACGAGTAAAACACACGTGGATTGTGTGGGCGTTGATTTTATAATTGCTACCCTCCCACGTGTACTTGCTACTATCGCGGTAATGTCGGATGAAGCGACCTAGACCAACCTTACACGTAACCTTATGCAAGACTGCTTCCATGACTTACATACGTCTCGTACCGTATAAGGGGCTGGCTTTCTATCTCTCAGACATTATTGATATGGCACTTACAAAGGATGACCTTGAAAAGGGATTTAAAGTGGCAACTAGTTAATCCACGTTGTGGTTGGATTCGTAGGTGCCTCTCGTACTGTTTTATGGTCAAAAAATGCTGTGGTTTGATTCATAGGTAATAAGAGGTTCTTGTGTAAAAGCCTAATCAACCATGTAAAACTTGCAAACATAAAGTAGAAGCGTCTAACTTTGTTTTGCAGGAAGGCAAGTGATATGTGTGGGTTATGTAAGTGTGATGGGATAGATAGCCGAAGGCAAGGTGGCACCGTAAATCTGGTGCAAACATCAGTGTTCTCGATGGAGATCAAGATGCAACAACCACCACATATCACATACACAACTATTTTCATTAGATGTTAGCTATTGTGTGATCTTGTTGTGCTAGTATTAGACTTACGATGGTAGCATAATAAGATAATCCCTCATACTATAATTTCAATATTCGTGTTTACCCACACGCGTGTACCACCAAGAAAGTTTGCAATTATGAAGCAGATCATGATGATCGGGTGATAGACATCTTTGCGTTTGCATATGGTGGGTGTAAGACATGTATGCACAATAATACACTATGGTTAAAGTTGTCGAGCCTAGCATGTATAGACATGGCCTCGGAACACAGATGCCCAAAAGGTCAAGGATTAGTCGCATGGATATGTGATCGATATGATGATATCTATCCTAGCAGCTGCATCAAAGACCATGATGATCGGGGATGATGTGGTGTAAAGGGATCGTGTAGTCACCAAATGAATGTTGAGGGATGTTCATTTGCATGGGAGTTTTTGTGTTTTAGTATGACTAAATAAGAACCCGTATTATGAACATGTAAGGTTATCTACTTTACAAATAATATTGTCTCGCGCTACCTTCAACCTTGGTCCATTCATTGAGAAAGAAAAGATAAAAACTGATGGGACGAACTTCATTGCCTGGTCCCACAACTTAAGGATTCTCCTTGTTCCCCAGAAGGTGTCCTACATACATGAGGCCGCTATAGGTGACCAACCCACTGGCGTTGCCTCTCAGGCTGATAAAAATGTTTATCAACAGAAGGCAGATGATAATGCCTGTGTCTGGAGTGGAATGCTCTACACCATGGAGGACGAACTACAGAAGCACTCTGAGAATAAGAGCACCTTTGAGATCATCACTGATCTCAAGGCCATCTTTGCGCCCCAGGCCTGGTCTGAGAGGTATGAGGTTTCAAACCTCTTCCTCTCGGCTAAGATGGAGGAGCACAATAGCTTGAGTGAGCACATGGTCAAAATGTCTGGCAACGTTCAATGTCTGGGTGATCTTGATTGCAAAACCAAAGATTAACTCGCAATTCATAGGGCACTGCAGTCTCTGCCCATAGCTACAAGAGCTTCGTGCTAAACTACAACATGCAGGGTATGACCAAAACCCTATCCGAGTTGTTCTCCATGCTCAAGCACGCTGAGGTGGAAATCAGGAAGGAGCACACCGTCTTAATGGTCAAAAAGACAGTTGACTTCAAGAAGACCACCAATAACGGCAAGGACATGAAGGGCAAGCCCAAGAGGTTTAGCAAAATGGTTGCTACCTCCATGGTGTCCAAATCCAAGACTGGCGCCATGTGCTTCTACAACAAGGGTGAGGGTCACTCAAAGCATAACTACCCTAAGTACCTAGAAGATAAGAAGGCTGGCAAGATCGTTTGCAAAGAGAAAAGTATATCAGATATACAAGTTATTGATGTTTTTTCAATGGTGCCAAGAGAAACACCTGGTATTTGATACTGGTTCTGTTGCTCAGATTTGTAACTCGCAATAGGAGTTATGGAATAAGCGGCACCTGGTGAAGTCATGGCTATCAGCACCCTCCCCCCGCGTCTCCCTTCATAATTAGTTTTAAGGGATTTCTATTTTCCTGCCCCTGGTTCGTTAGTTGTACTAAGTTTTCCTCAGTCGCTTATCTTTTCATCACTTTCCCCTCCCTCTATTCTAAAACCCTCACAGGCGCTCGAATGGTGGGATGCCGTCAGGTCAAAGGCTTGACTGTTACATGCTGACCGGTGGGACCGCGTTGGTTCGGGTCCTGCCGTGGCCATTACGTGCTGACGGGTGGGGCCAGGATACAAGTCAGACCAACCATCCATCTCTCGCTGACTTGTGGGCCACATTTTTCCTGATTGTGTAGACGGTGCAGCCAATGAAAAATGGGGCCATTCTTTGGGGCCGTCAAAGCCAATGAATGTTGGGGCCGTTTTGTGGGGCCGTCGAAGCCAATGACCGATGTGGCCGTCATGTGGGGCTGGAGGGGGATTTGCATATTATCCATGTTTTACTTTGCAACTTGCATATTTGCCATTTTGTGTGTCACTGACATGTGGTGGTCATGTGTCAAATATGCAAATTTCAAAGAAAAAGTTTGGCAGAAATGCATAATTGGCAAATATGCAAAAATCTTGCAGCAGCTACTCCCCCAAACATTGACAGGTGGGGTCATGTATGACACGTGAGATCGGCTCTCTCTTTCATCCGCTCCCAGCCCCCAGCCCTGAGCAGCTCCTATCCCACCGGTGGACAGAGAAGCCATCATCGGTGCGTCGCCGAATCCGTCCTACAGCGGTGGCGGAGGACTGCAGCGCCGCACCTCAACCACGTCTCTAGCACCTGTATCATCCGCACACATTGTACATTGAGGCAGTACCGACCGCAGGAAGGTTCGCCGCCCACGATGACCAGGATTTTGTTTCGCTGCCATAGCTCTATGAACAGTCACATCAATTGCTAGTAGTGCTTGGTAAGACCTTCATTCCTGCTCCGCCCACCCTAATTGATTCGGTTCCCGTAATTTCCTCGATATTCTAGGTGCAAATTAGTCCTCAATGTCTGGTTGTAGGAGGTACACAAGCGAGGGTGGGGAATCGATCATGTCGTGGCCACATTCTCCTCCTACCACGTCGGAATTGCAGATAGCTCCTTCTCTTTGTACTACCATTGAATTTGAAGTTCCACCATGGCCTGTCAGACTGATTTCAATTGGGTTTGTTTTGGTATTGTTACAGTGTGCTACACAGGCCGATGATCCATGGTACACTGCATACCAAGATGAATCAACCCAGTGGTCTAGCCAGAGGATGGATTTGGAGGAGATGGTTTCCAATTTAGGTGATGAATTGGCCCGTAAAAACCTATTGATATTCAAGCTGAAGCATACTGTCAAGGAAGAAAAGAAGAATTCAGAGCTTATTCTCAAAGAGAAGTTGACACTTGAGGCTGATCTTTCCGTATCTAATCAAGTGGTAGAAAATATAAAACATGAACTTCAAGTGAAGGGGAAGGAGAATAGTAGATTCATGTGGGAAATTTTAGTAGTTATCATCCCCGTCCTAGCAGTTAAAGTATGCGGTTGTGGTGAAGGGTGGCACCTGTAATGATTAGTTGAATAGATAGCTAATTTAGAGAGTAGAATTGTTATTCAATGGATAGTTGTGAGTTCCTGCTAATTTAGTCACTTTGCGGTCCCAAAGTTGTCGACAGAATGCATTGTGGGGCCCGAGTTGCTTGCCATTGGATCTAGCTGCCCATAGTTGGCATGTCAAATGCCTAGAGGGTCAAGTTGGGGCCCTATCAGTTTTGACTGTTTTGTCGCTGCCATCGTGGCTTCCATGTGGACTTGCAGCGTTGGCGGCAACATCCATTCCCCGTTCTTTTTAGGCCACATTCTTCTTCTCTAGAGAGCGATATGTGGTTGCGGCCAAGGCATGGAGCCGGGATGCCAATTCCTTGGCCTCACGGTTCAAGAGTACATATCAATTTTTATTAAAATCATACATATTTCTATCAAATTTATACAAGCCCATTGGAGATTGTCAATGAAAGTACTACTCCCTCTGATCCAAATTAGTTGACTCAAATTTGTCAAGATATGGATGAATCTAATACTAATTCATGTCTAGATACAATCGCATCTAGACAAATCTAAATCAACTAATTTGGGTCCAAGGGAGTACTACTTACGAATCAGCTTTAGAGCATATCCACCATGCTCACAACTCAAATGCATATCAATTTTGATTCAAATCATACATATTTCGATCAAATTTATACAAGCCCACCGGAGATTGTCAACGTAAGTACTAATACTTATGAATCAGCTTTAGAGCATATCCACTGGTCTCACGGCTCAAACATATCAAATTTATTCAAATCATACATATATTTTAAGTCACAAAATTTTTGGTTCAAATTGGGCTCAAATTTTTCGCAATTTTAAGTGGACGGTGAGCGAGCTGTCCTCCTTACCGTATGTGTACTCCAAGAAGTACGAGCAAAGTGCTCCCATCCATCCGGCCACGAGGTACATCCGAATTTCATCGTCGAAGTGCACCTTAATGTGCCAGCCGCGGCCTGCCTCCCACAGTTTTGGTTCATGAGGGCTTGACCTGCACCGTCGCAATGATGTTGCGGATGATGGCTTCAATCGTCATCACATCGATGGCCACTGTCGGCACCACCACTGTCGCACTGATGTTGCGGACGATGGCTTCAATCATCGTCGCATCGATGACCACTGTAGGCACCACTGCTATCGCACTGATGTTGCGGATGATGGCTTCCATCAGTGTCTTTCATCAGCAAAGGATATGAGGAGGTGAATGGAAGTGAGACAGGAAGAAATATAAATTTCAGACGCTACACTTAGGTCCGCGCTATCGCACGCTGTTTCGTCCACCACGCTCATATTTGCGTTGCCGCACGCGTTTGGACCGCCACGCTTAGATCCGTGTCACCGCACGCTGTTCGGCCCGTCACGCTTAGATCCACGCCGCCGCTCGCCGTTCGGACTGCCACGCTGCCGTTCGTCAATAGGCAGGGAGGAAGATGCGACTGATATACGTGCGACAGGGAAAGGGAGGGAGAGACATCCAGCCTGTCGGGCTCTCCTCTCCGTACAGGTTAGGTGTGCCCAATGGGAGAGAGAGACCTGCAGCCCATCGGATCATGATGTATCCAATGGTGGTTGGCCAAGATCCGTGTGACATACATCTCGACCAATTAGAGCATAGGCAAACTAAATGCTAGTTGATGCGGCTGGTATACGTGCGACACGGAAAGTGAGAGAGAGACATATAGCTTGTCGGGCTCTCCTCGCCATACAAGGTTAGTGCACCCATCGAGAGAGAGAGATCTCCAGCCTTTCAGATCATGATGTATCCAACGGTGGTTGTCTAAGATCCATGTGACATACATCTCGACCAATCAGAGCACAACGAAACTAAGACATGAGAGGGGAGAAAATTGAGGAAAACTTTAGCGAGAGGGAAAAAGCGAGAAAAAATTTAGCGGGAGGGGAAAACTAAGTAGATCTAAGGAAAACAAGGGCACTCAGATAAAAATTGAGTAAGGTAAATTCAAGCTTTTGGCTTAAAACATGGAAAATGTGTTATTTGAACAAAATAATCCATCTTGGCCGACATTATATTGTTTACAACTCAAAGATACACAAGTGTTCCAAATTTGGCCTCATTTAGGCAAAGTATGTTTTGGGATGGGTTATTTTGGAGGTTGATTGAGTAGAAATCCATGCATCTTCATAGCTAGTAGCTCATTCCAAGAAGGGTTTAAGAAGTGGTTTAGGGGATATGTCCATTTCTCTTTATTTCCTTTTCCTTTATTATTCATGCTAGGTTGTAGGTAACATAACAAGACTCCATACAAATGTTGCACTATGTTTTGATTTTTTTTGAATTAAACTAACCCTAAAACCATTTTTTGAATTTAATCACTTAGAAAAAGAAAAATATGGCTGATTTCAAGTAAATCTAGAATTTCCAAATTCATATGGTAAATCAATCTAAGATACACAAGTGTGCCAAATTTTGGATCACTTGGTCAGCGTTTGCTATGGTTTAAGCCATGAACTAGCTAAACCCCATGTGTTGACCACATGCCGAGGGAAAAACTGAGGAGTGATAAGCAACTAGGTGGATGACCATATAAACTTGCAATAACACATACATTATGGGATTATCCAACATACAAACTTGGGAGCATCACACTAATTTGAATTCAATAAAAATATTTCCAGTAGTTCAAATTCATCATACAAATTCAAATTAATAATTCAAATTCATTTTTTTTTGCTCCTAGTGTTTTTCGCTAGATTCACCACCTTGCTCCGGGTGAATCTAGCTGGATTATTCACGGAGTCCACCATCAACTTCTTCCATTTGTTCCCTTTTGTTCTTTTTCTCTGCATTCAATGAATCAAGTGCTTCAGTCTATCGTACAATTGGTTCAATCATGTTTTGATCCATTGGTTCATACAGTTCAAAATGCATTGGTATCATTGTTTCAATATTCACTTGTGTAATTCCTTTACTTTTGAACTCTGCTTCCAATGAATAAATTTATTTATTCTCCTCTCAATCCATTGGTTCAATCTCCTCTCATTCCATTGGTTCAATCTCCCCTGCATTTGTTTCAATCTCCTCTACATTTAGTTCAATCTCCTCTCAATCCATTGGTTCAATCTCCCCTGCATTTGGTTTAATCTCCCCTACATTTGCTTCAATCTCCTCTGCATTTGGTTCAATCTCCTCTCAATCCGTTGGTTCAATCTGCAATTTATCCATTGCTTCATTCTCCTATCGTTCAAATACTTCATTCTCATCTGCATTTGCCGGTCCCGCCTGATCATCCATTCCATAAGTTGGGTCCATTGCATTTTTACAAAGCCTAGCAATGTGCCCTAGGATCCCACAATGTTTGCACTTACATCATCAAGGTGGTGCACCACCCTCTACACTAGCTCTCATCCTATTCTTCCTTGGCCTACCTGCTGGTCTAGTAAAAAATGGAGGGTATAGCTTGAAGCCTGGATCCACTTCCATCCATTGGTATTTTCCCAACAAGGTTGGAACATTCTGAGCATATGATACCCTAAATTTGGCAATGGAGAAATACTTCGACACGTACTGATCAACTTCACCCTCTTCACCTCCTAGAACACTCATGAAAAACAATGCATGTATGCAGGGTTTCCCACGGAGCTGCCATTACCCGCAATGGCATGTCCTATCAACCAAACTCACTGGATACCTACATTGCCTATCTTTACTATTAGTGTATGTTACCTCAGCCTCCATTCCTCTTTAATGCATTTCATATTCAATTGTTTTCCCTCAAATGCAAAGCCTTAATCAAAGATGGGAGGATGAGATGGCCAGTATATACTATTGATGCAATTCTTTGATGCAAATCGATCTTTATCATGATCATATGCCTAATCTTATCAAATATTTGCCACGGCATTAGCCCTTTCAGTGACTTGACCTTTGCATTGAAACTCTCTGCAAGGTTACTTGTTACATAGTATACCTTGCAAATTTCATTGAATTGGCTTCTTGACCACACCATCCATGATGTGCATCCAAGTACTCCTTTACCGTAGGTTTTTGTTTATACAACACTTCCAAATGATATGGATGCTTCCTCAAACTACATGCGTATGAAGTTGGCCATAGGTTGTCAGTATAAACTTTACCCTTGAATTTCTTGTAAAATTCGACACTAAGTGTCGCATACATTCACTATGCTCCACTCTGGGGAATACTGCTTCCATAGCTTCCTCCAAACCTTTGAAAGCGTTCGTGTGGATAGTAAGACCTGGTGGATGACCTATAAGGTCGTGCAAATTCTCCAGAAACAAAGTCCAACTTTCCTCTGACTCAATCTCCGAAACTCCAAAAGCAACATGGAACATCCAATTGTGGCCATCAACTGCAGTAGTAGCTACTAGCTATCCTTTAAATCTGCCATGAAGAGTTGTTGCATCCATGGCCAAATAAGGCCTACAACCATCCAGAAACCCTTGCCAGCAAGCTTTAAAACAAACAAAAGCCCTTCTAAATCACTCCTTCTCCATTATCTTCCCTCTTATTTTGTACTGAACTTTATGCCTGTCTATTTGTAGAAGACTACCTAGACTAGCCATCTCCACTTTAGCTTTGAAGCTGTAAAGCAACTGAGAACTTTCATTCCATAGACCATTGATCCTATCAAGAGCTATTTCCTTTGCATAGAACATCCTCATGTAAGGTAATATAATAATAAACTTTTTAGAAACTTCTTTTATGAGCGTTGTTGCACCAAGTGATGGGTTCTCTCTCATCCAACTCGTGATTGCATCTGCCAACCACCTAGTATTTGCTAGTTTTGTTTTGTCATTTGGTTGTCCCCCTTGAGGTGGACAAGCATGTTCGAACTGGTTACTTTTTATCTGAAACATAATGAAATTGTCAGGTACAGTTAACAAACTCTACAAAATGATCTAAAATACACAACGGGTTGTAATACCTTAACCAAACTGCTCCTGAGCATAGTGGATGCATGCATCCTCCACCTACACCTGTTGTATGGGCACTTCACTATGAACCTTGCCGGCTCACTCTTAGTAACATCATAATCATTATTGGTGCGGATGCAATATGTAGTAATGGCATTACGACAGTCCTGAATCATTTCAAATATGGTGCCTTATGAAATATTAGGATTATTCCTATCCCACTCAATTACTGGCAAGTCCTCACCATCGTACTTGGCTAAAACGAGTCTGTCATTGTTCTCCTTGTTCTCTTTGTCATCAGTGTCATCCAATCTAGTACCATGGGCCATTTCCTCCGTGTATTGATCCTCTATCTACCAATTCAGGAAACATCAACTCATCCTCGTCATCTAGTAGAGGCACTCATTCGTCAGGCTCTGCTTCGTCATCCACATCAGCCAGACGAGCAATTTTGCTTACACTCGCAGTGCGTACAAATGGTACTGATGTGGACCTACAAGGAGCACGAGGGCGCACACTATTACCAGAGACAACAGAGACACATGATGCCTGACCACCAGGTAATGCTTGAACCCTCTTCCTATGTGTTCAACTTTGATACGAATTCGACCAAAACATTCGGCTGCATTCAAAGAGAAAAGGATTACTAGATCAGCTTCGCTAGTTAGTGGGATCAATCTTTGCTCGCTAATGTTGAAATATTGCAAATCAACTGAATCGCCATTGCTCCAGGGGAATTTAGAATATATTTTATCTTTCAAATCTCTGAGAGTTATGGAGGTTGCAACCACCGCTGGGAAATAAAATCTAGACAGATACTGTTCACAACCACAAATTATGCTAGTATCCAGTTTAACTGCGAGCCAAAATGGTAATGCTGGATCAATCCTATTCAAAAAACAAGGTAGTTAGTTGAGCACCAGCGATTCACGCTCAATTACTGCCTATAATCAATCCACAAAGGGAAATGATGCTTACCCAAATGGAATCCATGCATTAGATCCCTCTGATTCCACCCAATCTTCTCCGCGCTTTATGGGGAGGACCAGTACACCAGCCGACATTGCATACTGTTCCGTGAAAGGGGTAGATCTAGTAGTGCGGGAGCGGATCCATAGATGGAGTGGGCTCCGCGAATAGGGGGAGTGACTGCTCAGGGACCGAGGACGACATAAGGTAGGAAGGCACAGTGGCGGGGGAGCGGAGGGGCGGTGTGGGAGCTATTCTAGGCTCGGGGGAAGCGAATGCTTTGGGTGAGAGATAAGGGCCAGTCAAACGTGTCTCCATGCGGCCCCACTCGTCACCACGTATGAAAGACCCATCACAATGCGACCCCACCCTTCACCATGTATGCATGACCTATCCCAGCATGGCTCCACTCGTCAGCATGTAACGGTCGAGGCCACATAATGTAATGCTCAACACACGATCCGCCTCAACACAGTCACATCGGTCAGCATGTAACGGTCAAGCCTTTGACCTGACGACATCCCTCTGTCCGAGCGCCTATGAGGGTTTCAGAATAGAGGGAGGGGAAAAGTGAGGAAAAGTTAAGCGACTGGGGAAAACTGAGTACAACTAACAAAACCGGGAAACGAAAATAGAAATCCCTAGTTTTAATTTGAATAATTGTTACGGCTTTGAGCATGAATATTATTTTCAGTGGGTCTTGCTTGCTGCAAGACCATCATTCATTTAAATCAGAGACAAGTGGTGGTTCTATTTATATGAATAATGTGTTTTATGCTCATGCAAGACAAATTAAAGGTTTATTCTTATTGAATCTTGATTATGATGATATGCACATCAATAGTGTAGATGCCAAATTATGCAAGCATGATAATGATACTTCCATGTACATGTGGCATTGTCGTTCAGGTCATATTGGTGTAAAGCACATAAAGCAGCTCCATTATGATGAACTACTCGAATCGTTGGATTTCGAATCCCTCAATATATGCAAACCATGCCTCATGGGCAATACGACCAGGATGTCATTCAATGGTTTGAAGCATCTCCACGCGCAATGTTTATCGTTATTTTGTCACCTTCACTGAAGACTTGAGTAGATATAGGTATATCTACTTAATGAAGAACAAGTCTGAAACCTTTGAAAAGTTCAAAGAATTTCAAAGTGAAGTTGAGAATCAACTTAACAAGAAAATCAAGCACCTTCATACTGATCGAGGGGGGAGTATTTGAGTTACAAGTTTGGCACACATCTGAATGCTTGTGGTATTGTACCATAGCTTATGCCCGCTGGAACACCAAAGTGTAATGGTGTATCCGAGCAACGTAATCGCACCCTATTGGATAGCATACGATATATGATTTGTCTTACCGGCTTGTCTATATCTTTTTGGGGATATGCACTTGAAACTGCTGCATTCATTTTAAATAGAGCACCATCCAAATTCGTGAAGACAATGCCATATGAGTCATCGCATGGAACGAAGCAAAAGTTGTCTTTCCTCAAAGTCTGGGGATGTGAGGCTTACGTTAAGAAACTACAGCCTGACAAACTCGAACTTAAGGCGGAGAAATGCATCTTTGTAGGATATCCAAAGGATACTATTGGATATACTTTCTACAACCAAGCTGAGGGAAAATGTTTGTCGCGAAGAACGGTACCTTCCTCGAGAAAGAGTTTCTCGCAAAAGGTGTAAGTGGAAGGAAGATAGAATTCGATGACATTATCGATCCTGATCTTCAAATACCGAGTGTCGCAATGGAAGTTGTTCCAGAGCCACCCTTATCAATTGAAGTGGGATTGAATGATGATGATCATGAACCTCATGAGGACATAGCTATCAAACCTCGCAGGTCGACAAGAAAGCGTGTTACCCCTGAATGGTATAGTTATCTTGTGAACATGGTCATGACCGTGGAGCATGATGATGATACTGCAAACTACACGGAAGTAATGGAAGGCCCGGAACCCTATAAATGGAGATCCATGGAATCCAAAATGAAGTCCATGTATGACAACCATGTATGGACCTTGGTAGATATTCCCGAAGGCCGAAAGGTTGTCGAGAATAAATGGATCTTCAAGAATAAGACTAACATTGATGGAAACATCACCATTTACAACCTTGGCTTATCGCGAAAAGTTTCTGACAAATTCAAGGAATGGACTACGAGGATACATTTTCTCCTTTAGTGAAGCTAAAGTCTATACGGATTCTACTAGCAGTTGCTGCAAATTTTGATTACGAAATATGGAAGATGGATGTGAAGACCACTTTCCTGAATGACAAAATTGAGGAAGAGTTGTATATGATGCAACTAGAAGGTTTTGTGGATCCAAAGTTACATGGGTATGCCCCACGGGCACCCTAGATTATCCTATACGGATTGTCCCAGTGCCCGCGGGACAATTAAAGCCCATCAAGGATTCAGGTGACCCATGCACAAGCGACTCCTTGAAGAACATGACAAGGACTAGGTAGGAATTTAAAGGGAAAACCCTATTCTGTAACCGAACCGTCATGTCCCAAGACCTGGCCTCCCTATATAAAGGACAGGAGGGAGCAACGAGAAGGAAAATCCGCAACCCTAGTTTACACACCGCCAGATTACATCTACGCACCCCTATAACTTTTGACTCATCAATAATCAAGGAGCAGACAAGCAGGAGTAGGGTCCCTTCTGAGGGCCTGAACCTGGGTAAACCACGTGTCCCTGATGTGCTTGTTTGCTAGCCAACAGATGCCTCTAGCGCTCCCCACTTCCTATAACCCAAGTCCATTAACGATGGGCATTAACGAGTTAACCCCTCATCACAAAGGATACTGGTAAAGTATGCAAACTTCAGACGTACATTTATGGACTGAAGCAAGCATCTCAGAGCTGGAATATTCGATTTGACAAATTCATCAAAAGTTTTGGATTTGTCCAAAACGAGGAAGGAGCCTGCATATATAATAAACTGAATAAGAGTTCGGTGGTATTCCTAGTACTAGTATTCCTAGTACTATATGTGGATGACATATTGTTGATAGGGAAATGACGTGAATCTTATAAATAGCATGAAGGAGTATTTAAATAATAAATTCTCTATGAACGACATGGGTGAAGCTGCCTACATATTAGGAATTAAGATCTATAGAGATAGATCAAAGTGTCTACTGGCTCTTGGTCAAAGCACTTACCTAGAAAAGATTCTAAAGAGGTTCAGAATGGATCTATCAAAGAAATGTTCTTTGCCGATTGGAAAAGGTGACAAGTTGAGTTTGACTCAATGCCCAATAATAAATCATGAAAATGATGCAATGGGAGGTGTTCCATATGCCTCTGCCATTGGCTCCATCATGTATGCGATGCTGAGTACTAGACCAGACGTAGCCTTGGCTCTTAGCTTGACGAGCCATTTCCAAAGAAACCCTGGCATGGTTCATTGGAATGCAGTTAAGAATATCCTTAAGTACTTGAGAAGCACTAAATATATGCTTCTTGTCTTAGGAGGACATGAAGAAGAACTTGCCGTAAAATGTTATGTGGATGCAAGCTTCTGCACTGATCCAGATGACAGGAAATCTCAAATAGGGTACGTGTTCATGGTTAATGGCAGCACGGTGAGCCGGAGGAGCGGGAAGCAAAGCTTGGTGGCTCAATCTACAATGGTGTCGGAGTACATGGTTGCCACAGAAGAAGCTAATGAAGATGTTTGGATGATGAAGTTCATCACTGAACTTGGAGTGTTCCCAAGTGCACAAGACCCTGTGTGTGTTTACTATGATAACATGGGCGCCATTGCAAATGTGAAGGATCAGAGGTTCCACTCCATGGAAAAGCACACAGACCAGCGTTACCATGTAATACAAGAGTTTGTTGCTAAGGGTAACATTAGAATTTGTAAAGTACATACAAATGTGAATGTAGCTGATCAATTAAGCAAATAACTTCCATAGAAGAAGCATGATCAACACCGGGACGCTATTGGTGTTAGATTATTGCCTATTGTAAACTAGTGTAATTGTACTCTCGTGCAAGTGGGAGACTGAAGTACATATGCCCTAGAGGCCAATAAATAAAGTGTTCTATTGTTATATCTCTATGTGTTCATAATAGTTTTGTATCATGCTATAACTGTATTTAGCGGGAACATAAATACATGTGTGGTATATAAACAACTAGGTCCCTAGTATTCTCAGTACTAGTTCGTTGGGTAGATGATGATCGAGGTTTCCCAATCATGGACTTGACATAAAACAATCACCTGACAACGAGGTCACTTAATGAAGTGATGGACACACCTGACCATAGTATTGCAACGTGATCCATTCACATAGTTAAACGTTGTGATATCTAGCAAAGCTTAGTAACTTAATCCTTCGACCGTGAGATCATGTTTAATCACTATCTCCCGCAGATGCTTTGATCACATCAACCATCATGTCCGTAACTAGGTGGCCATAAAGGTGTGTTTGAGGTATTCTAGAGGAATGGTTGAGGCATGTGACCGAGATTCAGATTTGCTTCCGAGTTACGTATAGATACTTTGGGCCCACTCGGTGAGACCGTATCATTGTGCAAAGGGAATAAAACTTGACATTTAGAAGGTTCAAGCGAACAACACCGTGTCGTGGAATGAGTAGGGATCATCATGTATTTCCAGATACGACTGATGATCAATGAGTGGGGAGTGATCCCCTTCATACCTGAACATTCCTGAACTGTAAGGGTGTCACGCTAAAGGTTAATCGATGTTACGAGTTGATCTAATACCAATTGAGAAATAGAAGAGAGAATTGGAATGGTTCCGGGGAGAATACCGAAGTGTTCGGAGTACTTCCGTTCAAAAGAAGTTTTGAACAAGGAGAAATTAAATAATGATTTAATATTTAATTGTGAAATAATATTAATATATATTTTTTAAAAAATAAAAGGAAAAAGAAACCCTCCCACATGGGCCTTCCTTAGGAGGGAAGAGGGCCCATGAGGGGGAGGCGGCTAAACCCTAGCGGGCTAGGGCGCGCGGGGTGGAGGGCCCATCCCCACCAGCCGGCTGCTTCCTCCCACCCTCGCAAGGGTTTAGTCCCATCCAAGGACTTGGAGGGTGGGAGTGCCCTAGTTTTTCCTATATATAGGGGTGACCATCTCCCAAATTTTTCCAACTCAATCCCAAAATTGGGATAGGCCATTCTCTCTCTTGCTCCCTCTCTCCCTCTCAGCATGTTTCCAAGTTAGGAGCATGCTACACGAGGTAGAGATTTATCCACCCAACACATGTCGTCATGTCACTAGACTCAGTCTGGATCTTCTTCCTTCGCTGCCTTGCTGGACCGGGGCTTGGGAGACGTCCTTTACACTAGAGGCCTGTAAAGCTCGACCAGGAATTACCAATAGTATTGCTGGATGCTTGAATCCTTCTGGACCTTGAGGTCTGTGATGCTCGGCTTCATCAACAATGTTTGTATGGGAACGTATTCTCGCTTTCTCGGTCTTCAAAGGTATGATCACCGCATTCCGCTCATTACTGTACTTCTCCATAGATAGATCTTGGGTTGGTGCATTCTCATAGTAGGAAAATTTGTTGTTTGCTACCATGGAACCCCTTCAAATGTTTCATTTAGCTTCACGGCCCTGTCCTTCCTTGATTTATTCACTGTTTTTTGAAGTATGACTTTAATTTCCCGGTTTGAAAGATCAACTTATCCACTTGTCTGTGGGTGATAGGGTGAAGCTACTCGATGCTCGACCCCATACTTGTGAAGAATCTTCCTGAAAGTACCTTTCATAAAATGAGTTCCACCATGAGTAATTAAAAATCGAGAAACTCCAAACCTGTGAAAAATAATGATGCCCTTGATCATCTTGATGGATGTGGCTACATTTGCATGAGAGGTGGGTATAGATTCTACCCACTTGGTAACATAGTTAACAACAATAATAATATGAGTGTAACCATTAGAGGTAGTGAATGGCCCCATGAAATCCATTCCCCAAACGTCAAATGTCTCTATTATAAGGTTATAATTCATGGACATTTTATGTATTTTACCTATGTTACTCATTCATTGGCAGGTATCAAAATTACTAACATAATTATGAGCAGCTTTGAACAAGGTTGGCCAATAAAAACCTGATTGTAAGACTTTGGTAGCTATGCGGTTACTGGCATGATGCCCCCCATGAGGATTGTCATGGAAAGCTTTTAAAATAGCACTCATATCGTGGTCAGGTACACATTTCCTAATCATCCCATCAAGCTCGTGCCTGTATAGATAACGATCATCCTAAAAGTAATACTTCAAGCCATTAAATAATTTCTTCCTTTGATTATAGTTCATTCCTTTTGGTAGAAACTTACCTACAAGAAAATTGGCATAATCTGCAAACCATGGGTCATGTTGTTCTAAGACTGCAAGATATTCGCTAGGCATAGATTCATTAATAGGGGTAGGATCTTCTATTATGCCTTCCATGCGCGAAAGAAGATCGGCAACGAGATTATCCTTACCTCTTCTATCAACTATTTGTAAGTCATACTCTTGTAGTAATAGGACCCACTTAATCAAACGAGGCTTTGCATCTTTCTCGGAAAAGTGATGTCTTAAATCCTGATGATCCGTCTGAACTATCACTTTGGAGTTTATAATGTAATGTCTAAACTTATCACATGCAAAAACAATGGCTAGATATTCTTTTTCAGTTGTTGCATAATTTTATTGATCTTCATTAAAAACTTGACTAGCATATTGGATAACATTTAAATTTAGGCCTTCTTGTTGACCAAGAACATCCCCAATGGCATTGTTGCTAGCATCACACATAATTTCAAACGGTTCATCCCATTTAGGTGGTTGAATAATAGGTGTAGAAAATATCACCTTTTTTAATTGTTCAAAGGAATCAATATACAGTCTCTATCAAAAGAAAAAGGTGTATCCTTATTTCAAAGGTAAGTTAAAGGTGCATCAAGCTTAGTGGAATCCTTGATAAAATGATGATAAAATGTCGCATGCCTAAGAAAGTTCTTTAACCCTTTAAAGTCGTAGATGCGTTTCATAAACCAAAAGGCATTAGTCTATAAGCATAACTCCCATACGGGCAGGTAAAAGTTGTCTTCTCTTGGTCCTCGGATTAGATAGCAATTTTAGAGTACCCCGAGTAATCGTCAAAAAAACAAAAATAATAGTTGCTAGACATCCTTTCTAAAATGTGATTCATAAGGGGTATTGGATTATGATTTTTCACAGTTTCCTTATTCAACTTCCTGAAGTCTATACACATTTTCTACCTTGCTATTGTTCTAGTAGGGATTAGTTTGTCCTTATCATTATTGATTATGGTTACACATCCTTCTCTAGGTATGAAGCGAATAGGACTTACCCACTTACTATCAGAAATTGGGTAAATAATACCAATGTCTAACATGCGTATAACTTCCTTTCTTATTACTTCTTTCATTCTAGGATTCGACCTTTTTTGGATGTCAACAAAAGGCTTAAAATTCTCAACCATAGGTATTTTATGAGTGACTATGCAAATATCTATTCATGTTATGTCACTAAGAGTGTATCCAAAGGCTTCTTGTTGTTTGACAAGAACCTCTAATAATTTCGTATTTTCTTAATACCTTCCTTGTCCAAAAATTCACACCTGAGCCCTGGGGGAAGTGGTTTTAAAACAAGAGGAGGTAGATCCTCATTCCCTTTTCTTTTCAACTCTTAGAATTCATCTTTAACTATTTCGGGGTGTCGTATCAAGGATATTATCCAAGTCTTCCTTTGCAACATCATTTGGGATTGAGTCATTGTTCGTTAGGATTCTTTCTAGTTCAGTTTGTGGGGTGCCAAAATAAATTGCTATCAACTCTTCAATAGTTTTTTATTCTTTGATCTCGATCTTCTTTTCGTATGGAAACTTAATGAATTGGTCACAGTTTACCCTGAATTCTTCTTCTCCAAACTATGAAGACATAACTTGCTTCTTATCATTAATATCAATGTTCATAGAACTACAAAAATGACTCCCAAATATTACAGGACAAAAGAAATCTGATAGCATAACAATAATATGAAAGTCAATGGGGTAAACAAAAGTTCCTACAGAAATATAAGCATTGCGAAGAATTCCACGAGTCTGATGCAAAGTTCTATCTGAAAGCATAATGGTTACATCAGATAGTTTAAGCTTTGGTTCATCAAGATAGCAGAGTAATCCCTCATAGATAAAGTAAGGCATAATATTTGTAGAAGAAGTTAGATCGCAAAGCCCCACATAAGTATATTCACCTAAACAGAAAGGGATTTTTTTTGATATTTCTACTTACTGTCAGGCTTACCTCCTATTATGTCAGAGGACTCTCTCCTCCCCTAATTACATCATTATCAGTGATTTCGGGTTCTAGTAGTACTTTTACTATGCCAATGTTTGTCTTGATAGTCCCCAGATCTCTGATTAACTTCCCTATCCTTCTTACACCCTTCACCTTCATTCTTTCTTCTTTTTGTTAGCATAGATTCATCTTCAACTAGTAACCTTTTCTCCATTCGTGAAAAACTGTCCTTGGGGGTTTGATATCACAAGGCTGTGAGTAATGTTCCCACTCCTTCGGAATCTACAAATGCTCAGTTTAGGTTTTAAAATTTTGAACAATCATACGAGGGCCAAGGTTGAAATTTCCAATTAATTTCTCTACTCTACCAGATGCTAGAAATTTTCGTAAGCAATCATACTCTATGGGATTCTCTTCATTAAGTTCAATTCCACAATGATCTTTTTCCATCCTATGAATCGTATCTAGCAAATTCCAGGCTCTTTCAACACTGAATTTAGTAAATGACCCATTGGTAAGAGAGTCTATTTCATTTCTATTATCAGTACTTAAACCTGCATAGAAGGTATGTATTACCAACCAAGGTGGTAAATTATGATGGGGCAATAGTCAATAAGCCCCCTAAACCTCATGTAACTTTCATGGAGGCTTTTCTTGGGGCCTCCCTTAAAATTGGTAATCATACGTCTAGCTCCAAGGGTTTTTGTCTTGGGGAAGAAATCAATTAAGAATGAATATGACAACCTCTCCCAGGAATTAGTAGTTTTGAAGGACTTTGAATATACTAAGAGCGGGCATCATCAATAAGAGTTTGAACAAAGAGAGTAGATTTAACCTTGTCCTCAGTGAATATATTGAGGTGAAAAGTTCCGCATGTGTCTTCGAAGAACCCTACATGCTTATACGGATCCTCCGTACCATCCCCTGCAAACTTTTTTAGCATTCACAAGTTCTAGCAACATGGGTTAATATCATACCCACCAGGGTTATTGGATTTTAAATAAGCGTCCATGGGTGCACCAGAATTCCTTATAGCTTCAATATGGATTATATGTTGGTACTCACCCATGGTGTTTACCTAAAACTAGTAAAGAACTTTAGTAAAACAATTAATAGAATTAGGAACTTAGAACAAAGACCAAAAGCGCTTAGCTCCCCGACAACAGTGCCAGAAAATAGCTTGATGACTACAAGTACACAGATCGATTGTAGCTAGTTTCGAAATTAGAGTATCGAACCCATAGAGAGATAGTTGGGTAAGGTCTTTATGCCACTCGTCACTATCGATCAAAGGATACTTGTAAGCTGCCTTTGATGTCAAGTAAAGGGTGTTTGAAAGTTTTGGTGTTTGTGTGCAAGAAAGTAATAAAACAAGTAAAGTAAAACAAGTATAAAGGCGTTGGAAAAAGTGTTGGAACTCAATAAGGCTAAAATGTTGTCGGGGATTTAGGATACACCACTAGCATTGGATAATTAATCATAATTACGATAATCTATTTATTTCGTCATGATATGTGTGGAGAGAGCTCAATAATAAGATGTTCACTACAAGAGTCATGGGAAATTGCTCTCTTGAGTCAAGCAATGAGGCCACCTCTAAATAACCATTTCGATGCCTGAGAGAAGTCACTCATAGAAATCATCATAATTAAGGGTTTCCCCATGGATATCGTAATAAGCTTAGTGAGTCCCTCTTTATCCCCCCTTTGACCGTGAAGGTTATAAGCCAATGCTTGTAGTCACAAAAGTAACACTTGACATACTCCCATACACGTCCTAAGGATATCACCCTCTCTTTAGTCCCGGAGGCAAATTGATATGTGGCCGACTACAGATACCATCTAAAGGGAGAGATCAAACACATCATCATAGATCAATGGATCATGGACCAAAGTAATAGATCATCTAGGGTTTTTCCATCTCCCCAAGAACAAAGGAAACTACTCACACATGGAAGCAATCAACAACATCGTCATATTCAAATGGATGGATAAAAGTATGAAGATAAATCTAGTGCAAAGCACAATAGTATTTGGAATTACAATAAGATCTAAAGTATGAGAGAGGGGAATGGTCATGGTTATGTAGATGAAGTGGTTGATGATGAAGGGGATGATGTGAAGTCCTCCGATGATCTGTGAAGTGGCCAGGATATGTCCTTTGTCTTGTTCCTCCTTTAGATCCCTCTCTGGTGTGGTGTTTCGAGGCTAGAAGTTTCTGTGAATCTCGGATCTATAATCCTTCTTTGCGAGGTGACAGTATTTGATGATACGGACGCTCTAGCAGGTGGTACGGGCGGACGGTACAGGAAATCTCTGCCCGTATCAGTGGTCGTTAAACGCTCTGTAGGCTTGTCCATGTTTGCTATTCTCCTAGGTGCAAGGAAAAATCAATTAATGACATTTATCACTTAGAAATATCATATTACTTCATAATATGATAGTCCCAATTGATTTGTTCACAAAATACTTAGAAATTCAGGATCCCTTTGAAACAAATACAAAAGGTGCACGCGAGCGCAATAAAATACTAAAAATCCTACTATACTTATGCAAAAACAAGAGGTAAATATGCTTCAATTTGGACTCATCAGCTCCCCCAAGCTAGACTCTTGCTCATTCCCGAGCAAGATGGTGGATTATGGACAAGATCATCATGTTCATGATACACAAGCCGTTAAAATGAGGCAAACATTGAAACGGAATTACAATATTGGATATAGAACTACATCGTGACTAATATCACACCTTCACACATCACATGACTTAGAGGCTTCCACACTTTTGTATCAATATGTTATAATACATTTTTAGAGTTTGGCATATTATAGAATCATGAAGTTTAATTAGTTGAGCAGCTGATTTGAGTAATGAACAATTCATGATCATTGCTTGAGTACTTTTCAGAATCTTGTACTCTTTCTTATTTTGGAATTCTTTGATAGCAAAGCCTTTCTCTTTTTGTTCAACAATAGTAATAGAACATGTTAATAGACTTTATGGATCATGTTTGTTCAGACTTATGCTTATAACATGCTATCAAGGTTTCCTTCTCATAATTTATCAATACTTTGTTGGTGTGGAAGACTCTAAAATCATAACGGTGATACACATATCATAGCACTCAACCTAATTCATACATCTAATACAATAATCATGGATAAAAAATCACTTCAAATATCATAAAGTCTCTAAACTCAATGGATAAAATTATTTCCCTGAACCAAAGGAGGTCGAGGATGATGCAACTAATGCAAATTCTGGAAAACCTAACATGTATGAAATAAATTAAACATACTGAAACTTAGAAGGTAGATTACAAGGTCCGATTAGACCCCCCAAGCTAGGAATCAAGGCAGGGAGATCTCATAACTCCTTGTGAGTACCTATTCCTTCTTTGGGGTGAAAAAAATCATCATCATCTTCTTCTCCGTCTGTCTTAAGGCTGCAAGTATGAGAAATACACGCAAAACGAGTGGAGAGTTTCGTAATGCTAATATGTTGCTCCTTTATTATCTTGCATATCACCTTCCTGTCATTAGCTATTCTCCTAGGTGCGAGGAAAAATCAATTGAATGACATTTATCACTTAGAAATATCATATTACTACATAATATGATAGTCCAAATTGATATGTTCACAAAATTCTTACAAATTCAGGATCCTATTGAAACAAAGACAAAAGGTGCGCATGAGCACAATAAAATACTAAAAATCCTACTCTACTTATGCAAAAAATAAGAGATAAATATGCTTCAATTTTGGGCTCATGAGGCACCATCTGGCTGAGCGGCTAGGGTCCTCTCGCGATGGTGATACCTCTCGAGGTAGAGATGGCGAGCCTGTAGTCTAGGGTGGTGGCGGCACCTAGCCGGCCTACTGTAGCATGGAGGAACGAACTTTGTAGACCTAGACCTAGTTAGGCCTCTTAGGGGCCTGGTGTGCGCCAGCTGCCATGTACGATTGGATACCATGACAAAGGTGGAGGCCGTTCCCTCCTGCTTGGTTGTGGTGCTGCCCCCCATTCTTGGTACGCTCCCCGGATCGGTCCTCTAGTCCTCGCGACAGTGAGCATGATGAGACGACGAGGGTGACATCAAGACCTTGGTGACACATGTTGGTGGGTGGCAAGTTGGATGGAGTGCTAGGGAGCGTCCGGGTAGTGGTTTTTATTAGACTTTTTATGACAGGAAGATTCATAATTACTCGATATCAGACGAGCTAACAAAATTTCTCCCGATCCCCAAAAAGGTAGTATTTTTCAAAATTACACCTCTAGGAATATCCGTGTACAAAAGGTAATGTATTTGAAATGAACAAGGTAAATGGAAGGACATAATATTTGCATAAGATAAGACTAAATACGTAATACTTTCAACATATTAAATATGTGTACTCTCATAGGCCATGATGCTCGTTCCTTAAAATAAATGGAAAAGAGTCATTTTTATTCCTTTTAGAGCATCTCTAGTACATCCGAAGGGGGGAAACCCAATTATAGTCACCTTGACTAGATTTCGCAAATCGGGTAGAAACGTTTTTCTTTTTGCAATAAACTCTAAATCGACTCCTGCGTACACCATATGCCCAGTATGCGACACAATTTTTTGCATTCCCTGCAAAGCTCAAAAATTTGGCGGGAGAGAAATTTTAGTGCAGTGCCTTCCCACTGCTACCTCTCATTCTCGACTGGAGCCATCTCCAGCACCACCAAGAGTTCCCCGCTGGATGTTGTGTCATTCACACCTCTATTAGAGTGCCTCCTATTCGTGCCCCACGAGCCCTCCCGACTGCCCTGTCATGGGGCTTGTTCGTTTGTGGCCCCAAAGTTTCCGGACGAGTGCATCGCGGGACCCGACTTGCCTATAATTGCCGCGTTTCGCAAATTTGGGCTGCCAACTACCGTGAGGGGCTATTTCGAGGCAAACTCATCTCACCCCTAGCAAATTCAAACATTTCGTTAAACTGCCCCATGAAGTAGACGGTTTGGACCCAAATGTTAGTAATCTGTCCGTGATGCGAGCGCCAAATGCAACAACCTCTTAGGCAAATCGAGGAACTAAGGGGCTTGGTGAGTTGACCAAATTCACAAATCCACTCCCTCCTTTCGCATGAACCCTAGCACCGGCGTCGTCGAAATCCACCCTCCAAGCAGAACGATCCCTTCGGACATTTGACTTCCGGCACCAAGTTGATGCGCCCATTTGATCCCGAGCTCCAATTCCACATGCCGTAGCTGCCATTGCAAGGCTCTAGCCCGCATCCGCTGCCGACAAGCTGAGCAACACAGAGGATGGCAGATGCTACTACCAAGGAAGAATAAGTTCTGGCTACATACGGGTGAACTACTCTTCTCTTTGCTATTCACACTAACTATAACTGCTAGCTAGCTATTGAACCTAGAATTGTTTGCTAGCCCAATGCTGACAAATAATTTTTGTTCACAGTTTTCTGTTAAGTGGGATCTCCGCGGACCACCCTTACCTAGTTACGGTAGCCCTCTTCAGCTACGACTCTAAATTAGCAGGGGTGAAGGGCAAGTGGTATGGATACCATTGTCTCAAGATGGAAGAAGCGCCTGTGCAGATCTACACTATCCCTGGTACGGTTGCTGCTCTACATAAATATGATGAAATAGGGCCGAAGCAGACCACAAAGTTCAGCTTCATGGATGAATAAGCATCATGGTTCCTCTAACGTGTGACAGTGAGTTAATTGGGTTGATGAAAAGGTATGCTTTGGCTTGCATGTTTACGCTGAATTGTGATGTACTATATGTCAAGCTGCTGCCACTGGGAGTCGCCCTGCTATTCTTGGACAGGGTGGTCACTCGAACCCTTGCTCCTGGTAAGCAAAAGTCTCTTGGGGTTTGCATGTTTGTGATGAATTGTAATTTTTGTTTTATTTACTCTGTAGATATTAGGTAGTTAACCGTGTCCTATTTATTTGGCAGGAAGCGCCGCAAGGTAAGAAACATGATTACCATATTAGTCATTTTGCTGCCAGAAAGAAATCAAAACTAGCTGAGTGATGATACTGGACACGATTCTGGTGCTGATTATCCCGGCGATGCAGAGTATGTAAGGTAAGAAAATTGGCACCCAGGAAGAGGAAGAAGGCAGGAAATGAAGAAGCCAGTGGTCATGAAGCCTTGGCACCCAGGCAGGGGAAGAAGGTTGCTGGCAATGAAGATGCATAATAATATGTTGAAGTTGAATCTATATATGTAATTCGGCTAAATTCTGGAGCTCTGTGCGTGGAACTTGTCGGGCGAAACAATCTACCCACGTTCTCAGAGTAAAATGTATCACGACTTGAGGTTCTAAAACGGCCGAGTCACTAGTTGAATCCAAAATTGTGATTGTGCCACTAGTATCTCAAAACTTACAACAGCGGGACCACGATTGCTGAGGGGGAGGAGGCCTCCAAATTTGATGGAATGTTATTAGTGGCACATAAATAAATTATTTAAGCTGCTACACTCCATGAAGCAGCAACTTATTTCAGCTGCTGGAAAACGACATGGCAACATAAACAACAATGGCAACCGATAATGCCTAGATAATGAGGAAATCGGTACGACCTCCTAATCTTGAGTCCATCTATCTCACCACCTCCCTGCTCCTGCCTCCCCTACATCTGGAGAAGCTCTAGGATCTCTAGTAACAGGGTGTGCGTGCATCCACTTTATAAATTATGGTTATGCCATTTGCATGCGGCAGAATCCACTTAGATTAAGTTTAAACAAACCACCAAAATCAGAATACCACCATCATCAGACAAAAGGAAGTAATGAAGGGCTAAGACAGATTAACGGACGACCAATTTTTTTCTCCCAGGACTCCGAGACCACTAGTTTAGACCACTAGGTCAACAAGTACTACTATTACAATTTAAAAAGTACGAAGCTCAAGCTAAATAGAACTAATTATCACACATCTCCTTGATCTTCCTAATCTTAGACCAATGTGCATCTTCCTACGAGAGCAAGGGTTGAATCGTCTGCGCCGTGCTTTTAGCATATTCCTTGTACAACTTCAATTGTTTCTTTGCTTTTATCCCCATGCACTTGTCAATACCCATAGTTGTGAACTGCAGGACTTTGGCCTGGTGAATTTCAATCCTTACTTGAGTCAGTTCTTGCTATGCTTTAGCCTTCAGGGCCAACCTTGTCTTGCACCCTCCTGAGATCTCGGTGAAGCTTGGTTGTGTCAACATGGTCAAATAACTTCATCTCAACACTCTCAAGGATTGAGCTAACTATGGATTCTTTCAAATCAACAGTCCTATCCCATAGTTTGTCCAGCATTTTCTGCATCAATTTAGGCCACTCTTGATCTAACCATATGACAACACCGCAACTTCTGCATGGCAACATTGCATCCCATCCTTGACACCCTAAAAACCTCCTTCTTGTGTTGCGTACTTTGAACGCTACAAATTTAGTGGCCAATTCTCCATGTTCACATAGCAGAGGACTGTCTCCCTCCGCTAAAACATGATAGTCAGAGTCGTACAACGTCTGGTTGGCCTAACACATCATACGTGCATCAGTAATTAGAGTAAATCTAGCTCAAAATAGATAAATGGCCAGAGATTTTAGAGATGAGATGACTCACATCGAAATCACCGTTGCTGTCGTCACGACGCGTTTCCTCACCATCTCCCCTTGAACCCATGGTGAAAGGGGGTGGGGGACTGGGGTGGCTGTGGCAGAGCTCGCTGGAGGCACCGTCGGCTTGTGGCTATGACAGGATGGAAAAGAAGTGGGGAAAGTGGCTTCGAGGGGAAAGAAGAGAAGTATGGGGAGGAAGAGAAGTAAAGGGGACGTGATACTAGAAGGTGGGCCCACAGAACACATGACACTAGAAAGTGGGAGCGCATGGCATTGCCAGTTTGTCTAGAGCAAGCACACAGTAAGCATGGTCAATCATGTCATAGAACAGCCTACTCGCGGATCGCTCTTACGAAGAACCATCCAAACTTCCAAACGCCCTGATCGAATGGCCTGTAACAATTGTCATGCAGAAAAAGTGTCTTGGGGCGTTCCTTCTAGAAGACTCGATCTAATGGCCACCATTGGGGGCTAAGGTTATGATCTAACGGCCACCACAATGATGCACTGGTGATACAATGCATGTTGCATTTGAATCCTAGCATGATGCTAGGGTTCTTGGACATGGTTGCACACATGCTAAAGTGGCATCATTGCATGTGTTCTTTTACAAAACCACAATGATAGACACACACACATCCAAGTGGGTGTGGTAATGCAACATCTTTCAAATAGGTGATACAATGCATGTTGCAGTTGAATCCCAGCATGCTGCTAGGGTTCCTGGACATTGTTGGACACATGCTGGAGTGGCATCATTGCATGTGTTCTTTTCCAAAACTACAATGATGCACACTGATACACACACACATCCAAGTGGGTGTGGTGATGCAACATCTTTCAAACTGGTGATACAATGCATGTTGCAGTTGAATCCCAGCATGCTGCTAGGGTTACAAGGTTGGACACATGCTGGAGTGGCATCATTGTATGTGTTCTTTTCCAAAACCACAATGATGCACAAAGATACACACACATCCAAGTGGGTGTGGTGATGCAGCATCATTCAAACTGGTGATATAATGTTGCATGTGGCAGTTCAATCTCAGCATGTTGCTATGGTTCCTGGACATGGTTGGACACATGCTAGAGTGGCGTCATTGCATGTGTTCTTTTCCAGAACCATAATGATGCACACGGATACACACACATCCAAGTGGGTGTGGTGATGCGGCATCTTTCAAACTAGTGATACAATGCTTGTTGCAGTTGAATCCTAGCATGCTGCTAGGTTCCTGGACATGGTTGGACACATGCTAGAGTGGAATCATTGCATTGTTCCTTTCCAAAACCACAATGATGCACATTGATACACACATCCAAGTAGGTGTGGTGATGCAACATCTTTCAAACTGGTGATACAGTGCATGTTCAAGTTGAATCCTAGCATGCTGCTAGGGTTCCTGGAAACGGTTGGACACATGTTGGAGTGGCATCATTGCATGTGTTGTTTTCCAAAACCACAATGATGCACACTGATACACACACACATCCAAGTGGGTGTGGTGATGCAACATCTTTCAAATTGGTGATAGAATGCATGTGGCAGTTGAATCCCAGCATGCTGCTAGGGTTCCTGGACATGCACTACAAGAAAAGTTGGCTTTTACAATAGACGATTTTTGTGGTTGAATGCCCAATTTTCGTGGCTAAAAATTCTTCCACGACGGATGCCCTTCGTGGTAAAAGCCCCGTCACAAATGAATCAACCATGGTTTTTTTCCGACCGTGGCGGATCACACCCTTTGGCCATGAAAACTTGTTCTGTCATAGATCTGTTCGCCAGCCGCGATGACTGCTGACATCACACAACCTGCCATGTGGCAGCCGCCGTTAACATCCGGTTACCGCCATTAACGGTCACAGAAACCATGGTGGAAGTAAGGCCCAGCCAAGGCCTGCTAATAACTAAATGGGCCGGCCCATGCGGAGAGCTCAATAGGAACACAACCCTTTACTATTTAGTCATGCACTATCCAGATCCCGTCACTATTTTGGCCCGTCACTATTTTGGCCCATGCAGCCAGCAGTGACCCGTACACTTTTGATCCCGTCACTATTTTGGCCTATATAAGGCCCAGGTTAGCCCAACACTGTGCAATCACTTGAGGCCTGCACCAAGATGGCCCGGCACTGTTCAAGCCTATTGCCAATCTAGCCTTTTACTGTTCAGTCCTGTTACTGTTCCAGCCTTTTAGGAATTTTTCCCTATTACCATTTAGGCCCTTTAGTGTTTGGGCTTTTTCCCATTTAGGCCGGCATTGTTCGGCCTGTTACTGTACTGGCCTGCCACCGTACTAGCCTTTTACTATTGATACCATTCGCGGTTCTGGCCTTTCACTATTCTGACCTTTTCTCTGCTCTAGTCTTCTACTGTTCTGGCCATTTACTATTCTGGCCTTCTACTATTCTAGCCTTTTACTATTCTGGCCTTTTACTGTTCTGGCCTTTTACTACTATTGCCTTTACTGTTCTGGCCTTTTACGGTTCTAGCCTTTTACTGTTATGGCCTTTTACTGTTATGGCCTTTCACTATTCTATCCTTTTACTGTACTTGCCTTTTAATGTACCGGCCTTCTACTATTCTAGCCTTTTACTATTTTGGTCACTTGGGGTCGTCCATGCACATGTTGTTTCAATGTTCGGCATGCTACTGCTCCGGCCTGTTACTGTTTCGGCCTTTTTGCTAGCGCCTACATTTGGCAGAACAGATGAATATCAAGACATCAATTAATAAACACGCACAAATTAAAACTACTTATTACACAACAATAAAAGTTTGTTATAACAGGTCATACAATAATATCATAATTCCAAAAGATTACAATGTGTTAGTACCATCAATAAGAGATCGGTACATGGCGATTCGCTTCAATGTATCATCTGTCCTCTTCTTCAACATTTCAGCTATAGATCTAAGAGCAGCTACACCCTTTCGTTCTGCATGCAATACAACCTTTATATATTTATCACCTGTAGGAGTTGTTCTAGGTGGATGGTTAAATAAGTTGTTTGCTCTGGAAATGCAATGGGAGGATGAATGAGAAGAGGGATCACAACTTTTAGTCCTACATTCCAAAGACTCCTGCTGGGTTTTAACTTCAGTCTGCTAAAATATGGTGAAAGAGGTTAAAACAAAGAACAAGGGAAACAAGTAGTATTATATAAAGTAGAGATCATTTAAAGTAAGTATCAACTTACAGTAGCACGTTCAGGCTGATAGTAGCTCCTTCTCGAGCGGGTGCGACTCCTGGTCAATCTGCCAGAAGAATCTGAGCCGAGTAGTTGGAACTCTGGTCCTTGTACTCCATTGTCATTTCTCTACATGACATTTGAAACCAAGTTAGCTGGATTGGAAGGATGGAAACTCTTGAAAAACACCAAAAACATAGCATTAAAAATTACCAGATGTATGTTTCAAACTAGATAGCTGGTTTGGAAGGATGAAAGCAAGTGAAAACACCAACATATAGCATTAAAAATGACTAGATATATCACTCAAACTAGATGGACATTTTCCGAGCATTCATAGTTAGAAACACAATAGAACATGAATGCAAATGTCATGGCAAGGTCTTAGGTAGAATGACTTATTAACTTATTAGGCATGCAGGTTATACAACTAATTAACATGACAAGAAACTGGCTAAGTAACACAAGGAAACCTCACGATTCAGCCTTGCTGCGCGTCAGATTGTCTGTGTTGGATCCTCTTTGAGATGTTTGCATGACCCATGCGAGCGCTCGGAGAGAATAGCATCTATGAGTTGGTGTTGGAGGATTAAACCGATAGCGTGAGAATGCAAGAAAGGGAATAAAAGTGAGAAGCTAATGATGTGGATAGGACCTACAAGATGAAGGGTGCAAACGAAATGGTAATAGCATCCAGGATATTTAGAACATCTTAATGATTTTGTAGCTTACGAGTACCAAATATATATCAAACAGGTAAGATAAATTACCGCTGCATGGCGAGGACGGGTGGGACGGGCAAGAGGGCGGCGGGGGCGGCGGCTCGACACTTTGGGGTCAGCAACGAATGATTTAGTGAAGCAGCCTTGGTAGGGTAGATGACGGCGTTGGCGAAGCAGATCTAGTGTAGCGAGAGAGTTGGTGAAATAGTTCCGGTGAAGAGCGCCAACGCTGGAAGAGCTCCGGTGTGGAAGAGAGGGCCAGCGGTGAAGCAGCTGGAGGAAGGTCGAGGTTGGAGGGGTATGGGCGAGGAAGAGATGATGGGGGAAATATAGGTGGGATGACACACATTTACCACCTATACCCCTCTATTATTGCAGTACTCCCACGGTCCTTGTTTCCGGAGCAGGGATAGAAGAGGAATTTTTCATTGCAAAAAGCAGGGCGGGATATTTGAATAGATGCACGAGATATTTGAATATATGTGCTCGGAAATTTTGAGGTTGAAGCTTCCAACATACGCTACGCCGACGCGACCGCTCTCACGTGTTGGCCCCGTCTAGACCCACACGCTAGTGACAGTATGCTTAAATGAGTTTGCACACATTTGCTGAAATTGAGAAACAATATATTTTGAAGGCTTTCATACAAGATGACCAAGGTCACAACCATATCTCTGTTATAGTTTATGATAGCATGTCCATATCTGGTAGATCATTGCATCTTGGCATTTCAAAAGAAGATTCTAGATTTGATGGACAATGCCCAACTTTCATGAATTTCCAAACTTACTAGCTAAATCTGTGCAATAAAATGACTTTTTGACAATCTGAAGTAAGTATGTCTAATTTCGAACTAGAAAGTGTGATATACCTTGCTCTTGACTTTTTAAAATAATTCAAGATACCAAGTAGTCAAATATTGGAGAACCACCAAGAGTTTCGCAAAATTCAACTTTTTGATATGAATGGTAATGACTCCTAATTTCGGCCATTTAAAAAAATACAAAGAAATAAAATATAAAAATAAATACATCCATTATTTTCTCTCTTCGTGTCTCACTATGTGCACTAGCTAGTTTCCATGGAAAAATATAATCTTAAAATTTGATAACTTTTGAGAAAAAATTGTATCACAATATATGGAGTACCATGTAAGAATATGCATGGCTTTCAAACCAGATGACCAAGGTCATGGCCATATCTTTTCTATAGTTTATAATAACCTATCCATATTTGCTAGTTGGTGTGTATTGGCATTTAAAATATTATTTACAAAGGAATCTTCCGAATTGGAAGTTCTTTCAATTTTCTAAGGCACAACAATGGCTTTTGTCATGATGATACTATAAAATATGGCTTAAAATCCCACTACCCCAGTTTTCACTCAAAGTATATATAGCCTAGGGTTAAGTTTAGGGTTCGGGTTTTTATTTTGGGTTGAGGGTTTAAGGGTTCATGGTTTATGGTCTAGGATTTTAGGGTTTAGGCTTTTAGGGTTTAGGGGTTTAGGGTTCATGATTTGGGGTTTAGGGTTGTTCAGGGTTTATGATTGTTTAGGTTTTAGGGTTTAGGGAATTTTCAATAATAATGTTCAAGCTTTATATATATGGTTATATTCATGGAATAGAATGGCGTTATCGTAATTTAATAAAAGTATTTCAAATTTTGATCTATAAGTGCATTATACCTCCTTGCTAAGGGTTTAGGGTTCTAGGGTTAGGAAGTTAGGGTTCTAGGGTTAGGAGGTTATTAGGGTTTACGGTTAAGGGTTTTTGATTTTCAATAATGTTCAAGCTTTATGCTTATATTAATGGAATAGAATAGTGTTACCGCAATTTAATGAAAGTATCTCAATTTTTGATCTATAAGTGCATGATACCTGCTTGGTTTAGGGTTTATGGTTTGAGGATTTAGGGTTTTATGGTTTAGGTTTTATGGTTTGTTTAGGATTTAGGGATTAGCGATTTTTCAATAATGCTCAAATATTTATGCTTATATTCGTCGAATATAATGGCGTTACCTGCTTTAATGAAAGTATCTCAAATGTTGATCTATAAGTGCATGATACCTGCTTGGTTAGGGTTTATGGGTCGTGGGTTTTAGGGTTTTACGGTTTAGGTTTTATGCTTGTATAGGGTTTAGGGTTTAGCGAATTTAGAATAATGCTCAAGCTTTATGGTTATATTCCTCGAATAGAATGGCATTACCTAATTTATTAGAAGTATCTCAAATTTTGATCTATAAAGTGCATGATACCTGCATGGTTAGTGTTGATGGGTCGAGGGTTTGGGGTTTTAGGGGTTGTTTAGGGTTTAGGGAATTTTCGATAATGCTCAAGATTTATGTTTATATTCATCGAATAAAATGGCGTTACCAATTTAAACGAAAGTATATCAAATTTTGATCTATAAGTGCATGCTACATGCTTGGTAAGGGTTTAGGGTTTCGGGTTTTAAGGGTTTTGGGTTTTAAGAATTTTCAATAATGTTCAAGTTGCTTTATGCTTATATTCGTGGAATAGAATGGCATTACATCAATTTATTGAAAGTATCTCAAATTTTGATGTATAAGTGCACGATACCTGCTTTGGTTAGGGTTTATGGGTCGAGAGTTTAGGGTTATAGGTTTTTATGTTTTAGTTTTATGGGTTGTTTAGGGTTTAGGGTTTAGCGAATTTTCAATAATGCTCAAGATTTATGCTTATACTCGTAGAATAGAATGGTGTTAGTTGATTTAATGAAAGTATCTCAAATTTTGATCAATGTGTGCATGACACCTCCTTGGTTAGGCTTTATGGCTGAGGGTTTAGGGCTTTAGGGTTTAGGGTTTAAGTTTTAGGGGTTGTTTAGGGTTTAGGGAATTTCTGATATTGCTCAGGATTTATGCTTATATTCATCAAATAGAATGGCGTTACCAGTTTAATGAAATTATCTAAATTTTGATCTATAAGTGCATGCTACTTGCTTGGTGAGGGTTTAGGGTTATAGGGTTTAGGGGTTTAGGATTTGGGTTTTAGGGGTTTAGGGTTTTAGGAATTTTCAATAATGTTCAAGATTTATGCTTATATTCGTGGAATAGAATGGTGTTACCCAATTTAGTGAAAGTATCTAAAATTTTGATCTATAGTTGCACGATACCTGCTTGGTCCGGGTTTAGGGATTTAGATTTTATGGTTTAGGATTCCGTGAAATCTCAATAATATGTTCAAACTTTATGGTATATACATTTGTGGAATAGAATGGTGTTACCGCAATTTAATGAAAGTATCTCAAAAATTGATCTACAAGTCGATGATACCCTGCTTGGTCATATTTTTTGTTAATTAAAATTGAAGGTACCCAAATACTAAAACAAGGGAGAAACACCAAGAGTTCCTTGATATTTAGGCGCTGTTTGGTTGGGCTCTAATTCTGGCTTTTGATTTTTGGCTTATAAAGCTACGAACATGTTTTTGGCTTTTTTTAGCTTTTACTCTGACATAGTAGAATGATAGTATAAGCCAGGTTGGATGATTTTGACGATTTTATCTCGGTTTAGCGAAAAATGTTCGAATTTTGAACAACAAGCGATGGGAATCTCTACTTCCCGTAATTCTGGCTCACTGCCGTGTGGGTCACTTGCATAGTGGGTCCAAAAAGTCAGTGTAGGTCGTAGTGGGCATGCAGGTAAATATTGAAGAAGGGCTAGGAAACGTCAATGGGGTGATGCGCTTGGGAGAATGCAAATTTACCACCTATATCCCTCTGTTATTGCAGTGCTCCCTCAGATTCTTGTTTCCGGAGCAGGGATAGAAGAGGAATTTTGCATTCTAGAAAGAGGTGAAGCATATTTGAATGGATGTGCGGGATATTTTAATGGATGGGTCCGTTGTTTGGGCATCGTACCAAAATTTTGAGGTCGAATCTTCTAGCATACGCTACTTCGATGTGGGGCCTCTCATACGTGTTGTCATCGTCTAGACCCACATGCCAGCGAGAGTTGCTTCCCAGCATTTAAACAAGTTTCTAGGCATTTGCTGAAATTTTCGAACAATTTAAGGCTTTCAAGAAGATGACCATCGTCCAAAAAAAGGTGACCAAGGTCATAGAAATAGTTTATGATAATCTGTTCATATTTGGTAGATCGGTGCATCTTTGCAAATCAACCAATATGTCTAGTTCCAAATTTCAAGTTTGTTTTCCAATTTCCATGTAACAACAATATATTTTGTTGTGAAGCAACTACAAAGATGATGGCTCAAAATGCCACCGCCCCCTTTTCTCACACAATGTATAACGCCCTTTCAAGCTTCCAGGCTAAATTTGTGCAATACATATTTTTTTGGGTTGGATGTTTGAATGGATGGGCGTGATGTATGAATGGGTGGGCGGGATATTTCGACGCTCTGCCGAAATTTTGAAGTTGAAGCTTCTAAGGTATGCTACTCCCACTTGGGATGTTGTCCCCATCAGATAAACCCACATGCCTGTATGCTTTCCAGCATTTAATGAGTTTATAGACATCTGCCGAAATTAATGAACATTAATTCAAGGTTTTCAAACAAGAAGAGCAAGGTCACGGCCATAGTTTCTGCATCTTTTTCATATTTTGTACTACTACGTACATTGAAGCATCTTCGCCAACCAAGCTTGCAAACGTGTCCATATTTGGTAGATCGGTGCATCTTGGCATTTCAAGCAATTGTTTACAAAGGAGATTCCAGATTTGATGGAAAATGCCCTACTTTCATGAGTTTCCAAGCTTCCTAGATGAAGATGTGTAATAAAATGATTTTTTTACAATTGAAAGTATGTATGTCTAATTATGAACTACAAAGTGTGTGATATAGCTTTCTCTTGACTTTCTAAAAATAGTTTAAAGGTATCGAATTAGTCAAATATTGGAGAACCGCCGAGAGTTTTGCAAGATTTCAATTTTTTGATATGAATAGTAATGACACCAAATTTGGGCCATTTATAAAACGAAATACAACCATTCATTTCTCCGTTGGTGTCTCACTACATGCATTGGCTAATTTCCCTGAAAAATATATAAAATTTGATAACTCTTGAAAAACTCGTTTCACAATATGGCGTACCATGTTTGAACATTCATGGCTTTCAAAAAATAGATGACCAATTTCAAGGCCATATGTGTTACCATACTTTACGATAATGTAACCATGTTTGGTAGATTGGTGCATATTGGTATTTCAACATTGTTTACAAAAAGAGCTTCCATATTTGGAGTTATTTTAAAAGCCCCAATTGATAATAATGGCTTTAATTTTGTCATATGATATATGGCATACCATGTATGAATATGCATGGCTTTCAACCTAGATGACCAAGTTCATGGCCATATCTTTGGTATAGTTTATAACAACATGTTTGTATTTGGTAGATTGGTCTGTATTATTGGCATTTAAAATATTATTTCCAAAGGAAGCTTCTAAATTTGAAGTTATTTTCAATTTTTCAAGCAACAATAATGGATTTTGTCGTGAAGAAACTACAAATAAGTATGGATCAAAATCCCACTGCCCTAGTTTCCACACAAGATATATATAGCCTGGGGTTTAGGGTTCATGTTTTTTGGGTTGAGGGTTTTGGGGTTTATGGTTTATGGTATATGATTTAGGATTTTAGGGCTTACGTCTTAGGAGTTTAAGGTTGGTATTTAGGGTTTTCTAGGTTTTAGGGTTTATAAATTTTTAGTAATAATGTTCAAGCTTTATATATATGCTTATATATATTCGTGGAATAGGCTGGTGTTATCGCAATTTAATGAAAGTATCTCGGATTTTGATCTATAAGTGCATGGTACCTGCTTGGTAAGGGGTTGAGGGGATGAGGGTTTAGGGTTTATGGTTTTGGGGGTTTAGGGTTTAGGTTTTTTGGGAATCTTCGATAATGTTCAAGCTGCTTTATATGTGCTTATATTCGTGGTATTGAATGGCGTTAGCACAATTTGAGGAAAGTTTATCTAAAATTTATGATCTATAAGTGCATGTGATACCTCATTTGCCAAGGTCGTTTAGGCGGCGTTGAGGGTTTAGGGTATTTTCAATAATGTTCAAACTTTATTTTTATATTCATGGAATAGAATGGCATTACCCCAATTTAATGAAAGAATATCAGATTTTGATCTATAAGTCCATGGTACCTGCTTGGTTAGGGTTTATATGGGTCAAGGGTTTAGGGTTTTAGGGTTTAGATTTTATGGACTGATTAGGGTTTAGGGGGTTTACCGAATTTTCAATAATGCTCAAGCTTTATGCTTATATTCATCGAATAGAATGGTGTTACCTAACTCATTGAAAGTATCTCAAAATTTGATCTATAAGTGCAGGATACCTACTTGGTTAGGGTTTATGGGTTGAGGGTTTGGGGTTTTAGGTTTAGGTTTTAGGGGCTGTTTAGGGTTTAGGGTATTTTCAAAAATGCTCAAGATTTATGCTTATATTCATCGAATAGAATGGCGTTACCAATTTAATGAAAATATATCAAATTTTGATCTAAAAGTTCATGCTACATGTTTGGTAAGGATTTAGGGTTTAGTGTTTAGGTTTTAGGGTTTCGGTAATTTTGAACAATGTTCAAGCTTTATGATTATATTCGTGGAATAGAATGGCGTTACCGTAATTTAATGAAAGTATCTCAAATTTTGATATATAAGTGCATGGTACCTGCTTGGTTAGGGTTTATGGGTCGAGGGTTTAGGGTTTTACAGTTTAGTTTTATGAGTTGTTTACGGTTTAGGGTTTAGAGATTTTTTTGTAATGCTCAGGGTTTATGTTTATATTCGTCTAATAGAATGGTGTTACCTGATTTAATGAAAGTATCTCCAATTTTTATCTATGAGTGCATGACACCTGCTTGGTTAGGGTTTTTGGGCTGAGGGTTTTAGGGTTTAGGGTTTAGGGAATTTTCGATAATGCTCAGGATTTATGCTTATATTCATCAAATAGAATGGCATTACCCAATTTAATGAAAGTATCTCAAATTTTGATCTATAAGTGCATGCTACTGATGGCTCGGTGTTGATCTGGAGCTCGTTGGGGAACCCCAAGAGGAAGGTATGATGAGCATAGCAGTAAGTTTCCCTCAGTTATGAAACCAAGGTTTAATCGAACCAGTAGGAGCAAGGAAACACCCCAAAGGTGTTGCTAGCTGAGCCTTGGTAGGGAGCACTACCGGTGCTAGTAGCAACATGGAGACGTGCACAACACAACCACATAACTCTGCCCCCAACTTGCAATGAGGTTGTCAATCTCACCGGTTTTGCTGAAAACAAGGGATTAAATGTATCGAATGGAAGGAAGTAATAGTTTGCAGAAAGTAAACAGAAAGCGGTAAAAAGTTTGTAGATTGTATGTAAAAGAAAGGACAGGGGTCCATAGTTCACTAGAGGTGGCTCTCCTTAAGATAGATAACAAGCTGGGTGAACAAATTACTTCGGGGAAATTGACAACCATCGAGAAAGCAATACATGCATATACTAATCATCTTGATTCCTTTGGAACTTGATTGGGCATTACAACATTATACATAGACCGCCATCCAACTGCATCTATGACTAATAATCCACCTTCAGGTTATCATCCGAACCCCCTCTAGTATTAAGTTGCAAGCAACAGATTATTGCTTTATGAATTGCGTGTAATGTAAACAATACGATTGTTCTATGAACAAAGGATTGTTGTTTTGTCCCTAGTAGCAACAACACATCTAGTACCTTAGAGATTCCTATCACTTCCCCAGATTACCAGAGGCATGAACCCACTATCGAGCATAAATACTAACTCTTGGAGTTGCTAGCATCTACTTGGCCAAGATAGCTACTAACAACGGAAAGCATGCAAGATCACAAATAACAAAGACATGATAGAATCAATAATCAATATCAAATAGCATCTCAATATCCATTGGATCCCCGCAAACACAACATGCAGAATTACAAATAGATGATCTTGATCATGAACGGAGCTCACAAGATCTAGACATGAAAGCACAAAGGAGGAGAACCAGCCATCTAGCTACTACATGGACCTGTAGTCTAGAGATGAACTACTCACGCATCACACCGGAGGCTTGCATGATGATGAAGAAGGCATCGTGGTGAATTCCTCTCCGGGGTGCCGGAAGAGCTTCAGATCCTCCCGATCTAGGGATGGAGATGACGCGCTATAGACTCTTTCGTGGATTTTTGATCGGTACTTAGGGTTTTGGTCCGAGGGCAATATATAGGTGGAAGGAGAGGCCGAGGGTCTGGGGTCGGCGGACCACCCCTTGCGCTGCTAGGCCTAGGCCCAAGACAGTGGTGTGGCCACCCCCCATCCCTTCTCCGTCTCGTATTCTGGCTCCAGATGTCTTCCGGAAAAATAGGCACTTTGGCTTTTGTCCCGTCCAATTCCGAGAATATTCATTTTCTAACTTTCCTGGAACCAAAAACAGCAGAAAACAGGAAGCTGGCACTGTGGCTCTTGTTAATAGGTTAGTCCAAGAAATCATATGAAAAGTACTCCAAAGTGTGGACAAAACACAAGAAAGTAGATAAAACCAATGATGGTGCATCAAAAATTATAGATACATTTTCAATGTATCAACATCCCCAAGCTTAACTCCTGCTCGTCCTCGAGTAGGTAAGTGATAAAAAGAAAGAATAATTTTTGAGGTGACATGCACCATCAAAGACTTGATCAAAGTGTTTGTAAAACATTCAAAGCTGGGATCATAGTACTTCAATCATAACATGAAAGACAAAGTTCTAGCAATAAGACAAAGAAACTATAATGCAACATGAAAAGGCACAAACAAAAGATTCATGAGTAACAATGCTTTGCAAGATGTTTGTTTCTTTCACATAAAGAAAACATAGCATAATAGTATTCAGCTTGTCCCTCATAGAGTAGCAAATATAAATGCATAGGACACCTTCAAAGTTCATAAGAGTGACTAGATACAAATAGTTTAAATCAAGCAATATCAAGTTATGCATCAATCAACTAGTCCTGGGACAATGCACATAGAAATAAGAATGGCCACTATGCTCTCAAAGTAAGTGCATAAAGATAGAAGGTGGAGACTCAATATAATGGTGGATCAAAGGCCTTCATACAAGGAAGTAGGGATTCAAGTCTCATAAAGAGCTTCCAAAAATTATGGTACTTATAGCTTTCATCTCTCATCGCCCCTATCATAAGCATCTTGAAGGTGATTAAGGTTAAAGTGACACAACTAATAGGATATGCTTGACAAGTTATAAACCGAAATCTCATGCCCCTTACTTACGAAGACCGATCCTCATGCTACTCAACTTTAGTCACAAGTAAGCTCTTGTCATTGTAAGTACATATGTATCATAAAGAACCGCCAACGGGGTACCCCTTGCACATGATACAGGAGCTATCCCATAATGAAAATGACAAGGCAAGCAGACAATGAGCGATCTTTTTATTTGCTATTTGCATAGGTTTTTATTGAGGATGCTTCATAGAGTGCTCATTATGGTGATGCTGTAAGTTTCCACCATGATTAGGCAGGGCTTAGGCTAGCGGACCAGGCGTTTCTCTAACACACATACAAACTCCATGATCTTACAAGTTCCACTTTTATTTCACACCACCGGGATCCATAAGCAAAAGAACATGATATCAACGGGGTACAAAGTACAAGTGCAATGTTGAAAGCGTTCCCCATGATACATGGTTCTACTAATTTCAACTTATAAAGCGCAAGCATATACGCAACAAAGAAGGACCCAATGGTTCAAGTTTATTAGATGCAAAAAAGTAAAGTGTGCCATCAAGTTCGTGAGAGCTTTAATCACTAGTTTTCTCATAACAAGTTTAATTTGGAAGGTAAACAAAAACATGAATATACTTGGAATAGCATAATCTAGTAGGTAGGTATGGTGGACTCTTTGGAATAACTTGGTTTAGGGAGTTGGATGCATGAGTAGGACTCATACTTGGTTCTGGAGGCTAGCAAAAGACTGGGAGTGACAAACTAAGAGAGCAATGATGGCCATGATCATGCAGAGCGACAAAACATCATTGATCAAAGCATAAAGTGATACTACAAGTTGAAAACTAAAGGATCATAAAGGCTTATGGTGACTTGAGATAGTCATAACATGGTGTGAACATGCGCCAAGTTAACCCAAATAAAGCATCAAAGGAGAATACCACTATAATATGCCTTAATATGCTAAAACAACGCATGATTCATCCAAGGCACATTAAGCAATCTCAATTGTTTATAACAAGTCATGCTACAGCAAACAATACTAAGCATAAAGCCAAAAAAATATCAAGCATGGCATGACAAAGCATAGGCCACAGTCAAAAACAAGCTCTCTTTACCACTTAGGCAAGAACATTCCTACTCTTTTCCAAACCAAACCAAACTATTTGAAAACCAATGTATGAAAGAGGGGGTCCAACCAATTTATTCAGAAAACTAAGCAAACCAAGAAAACAAAAACCAAAACGAAAACGAAAAAGAAGATGCTCCAAGAACAACACAACTGTGCATGAAATAATAAAAATGGAGCGTTTGGAAGAAACCTGGGATTTTTATTGATGAAGAGGGGGATGCCCTGGGCATCCCCAAGCTTTGACACTTATATTTCTTTGATATTTCTTGGGGTGACATGTGTGGCATCCCCAATCTTTAGCTTTAGTCCATCCTTCATCTCATTACTCATTCCTTCCATACACCTGAAATTTTTCCTTCATACAAAACTTCACACAATCTTTATTAGCAACATTAGTGCACTCAAGATAATAAGTCTTAAGGTTCAGTTCTAACACCAAATAAACTTCCATTAGAACACTAGATACTGTAGAACTTCCCTCAAAAAGCTCAATTACCCAAAAGAACTCAAAAAGGAACCAACAAGAAGCAAATGTAGAAAATGGCAGAAATCTGTCAAAACAGACCAGCATGTAAAGAAGAATTTTTTCTAAGACCTTCTGTTGGTAAAATCAAAAAGTGTTGAACTAATGAAAGTTAGATAACAACCTGGGGCATAAGAAAAAAAATTCACAACTCAAAAGGATGTACAGAGATTTTACACGAATTTTTACGGTGAAGCACAGAAATCTGTTTCGGGACAGCAACTTTCCCAATCATTACCTCTCTCTCATTAGAGGTTACTCTTGGCACAAAATGCAAATAAAAAGGATAAAGAGCGGTTATTACTGAAGTAATAACTTCCAAGACTCATCTAAAACTTTTGGGTTATCTCCCTTTAAGTTAGGCATAAGAAGCAAGAAAGAATCAAGTGTTCTCAAATGAAGAAGCATTAAGAGCAAATTTTGTTTTCATATGAGAGGCAAAACAAATCTTCTCTCTCTTCTTATGGAAGTGTTCTATACCTTTCTTGAGTGGGATTTGATATTTAATGGTGCCTTCTTTCATATCAATAATGGCACCAACAGTTCTAAGGAAAGGTCTTCCCAAAGTAATAGGACAAGAAGCATTGCATTCAACATCCAAAACATAGAAATCAACGGGGACATAGGCATTGTTAACCATAATAAGAACATCATTAAGACTCCCCATGAGTTTCTTTTTAGCATTATCATCAAATGGGACATTCAAATAACAATCTTCAAGTGGAGGAAAATCAAGCATATCATAAATCCTTCTAGGCATAATAGAAACACTATTATCAAGATCACATAGAGCTTTAAAATCAAAGTCATTCACCTTCATATTAATGATGGGTTCCCAACCATCTTCTTGTTTTATAGGAATAGAAGCTTTATGTTTCATCTTTTCTTCTTTAATCTTTATGAGAGCATAAGTAATGTGTTTTGTAAAGGCCATGTTCATAGCACTAGCATTAGAACTCTTAGCAAGCTTTTGTAGGAACTTAATAACTTCAGAGATATTGCAACCATCAAGATCAAAATCAAATTTATCATCTAGAGTGGTAGAACTATTCCTAGCCTTAACACTAGTGGTGGTGATAGTGGAAACACTAATGTTTCTAGCAATTTCATATTCTATTTCCCACTTAGCATGTAATTCAGCTAATAGTTTAACATTTTTATCAATTCTCACTTGTATGGCATTAGTAGCTGCAAAGGGATTATCATTAGTTTCAGGTTTAGCAGCCATTTTATTAATCAAAGAGGATTGAGCTTCACACAAAGATGATATATTTCTTTCAGCATTAGAAAGTTTTAGTTGTAAACTAGGAATTTCCCTATTTAAACTATCAAGTTGATGCCTAATGTTCTTCAAAATGGTACATTGTTCCTCCATAATTTCAGTAAATAGTTGATTTTGCTCATATTGCATTTGCATGAAGTTCTTAGTGGCTCTTTCAACTTCTAAAATTCTTCCTTCACTAGGTAATCCAGGTTTACCATTATAACCATAAGTATTATTAGAAGGGTAGGGCCTATAATTGTTATTACCATAAGCATTGTTGCCAAAATTATTATTTCTTATGAAGTTCACATCAACTTACTCTTCTTGAGCAACCAAAGAGGCTAAGGGAACATTATTTGGATCAATATGGGATCTCCCATTCACAAGCATAGACATAATAACATCAATCTTATCATTCAAGGAGGAGGTTTCCTCAACAGAATTTACCTTCTTACCTTGTGGAGCTCTCTCAGTATGCCATTCAGAATAGTTAACCATCATATTATCCAGAAGCTTTGTTGCAGCACCCAAAGTAATGGTCATAGAGGTACCTCCAGTAGAAGAATCCAATAGGTTCCTTGAAGAATAGTTTAATCCTACATAAAAAGTTTGGATGATCATCCAAGCAGTCTGTTGGGGGGATACCCCCGGGTAGGGTCACTCCACAGTATAAAGGCCGAGTTAGCCGAGGTTCGGCAAGCTCAAAGCGGATGCTGACCGGGTCACCTCAAGGCAGGCCGGATCACGGAGTAACCCGGATCAGGGGGGTCGCCTAACACTATAGAAGCCGACTTGAGGAGTAAGTCGGAAATGCTTGTCTAACTTGTATGCAGGGACAGGTGTGGCCGGATCTACCATGATCCGGGTCCCGTTTAGCTTCTGGGAGAAGGAAGGAATCTCTATGGTCAAAAAGAAGGCCCGGTACGCACTGCATGAGCGAAGCAAGCAAGGGAAGGACCACCGGGTCATGACCGACAAGGGTGACGACGCCCGTGTCGGCTGACGCAGGCGCCGCAGAGGCTCACGTAGCTAAAGCATGTATGACGCGGGGGAAAAGCAGCCCGGTCGGGTTACCACTTTGAGAGGAGGCATATTCTTGCCCTAGGCAGAGAGCAAGCCCCCTCTATATAAGGGGGGCTAGGGTTTCAGTAGAGGGGGTTGGTTTTTCTTCGATACCGATTTTGCTAAGGTGCTAGGAGTGAACTGTAGTTGAGAGTAAGAGAGCTTCTTCTTCCTCCTCTCGCCAATACAGCTCTAGGAGCACTTGTAAACTTGAAAGGAATACAATCATCTGTGTGGAGAATCATTCCACTATCCCTCCCTGGATTTCCCTAGCGTGTATTAGTCCCCACCTTTAGCCTATCCATGGCATCTGTCGTGACACCACCACGACAGTTGGCGCCCACTGTGGGGCTAGCGGCGCTAGCAGGGGTGAAGATCCGGACGGGAAACCTCATTGGCACCGGCGAACGCATCATCTCCGGGCTCGTTCAGCGCTTTGGAGCGCTGGACTTCGTCAGTGACAACGCTGGCTGCTTTGGCACGCGCCCACTTCCGCGCAACGGCCTCTTCGTCAAGTTGGGTGCACACAAGGTCTACGTTGCTGTGGACGTATCATGCATTCATCCGCAGCGCGTCGTCGAGGCAGGGGAACCACCCCTTAGCGTGGTTCACGGGGCGCGTATCACTCGCTCCCCGGACCATGCTGAAGTGATGATGACTGCGCTGGGGGAAGGCGCAAGCAAGGATCCAACACTGGACCCGGAGGTAACACCTAAGGCACCGAGGAAAGGTAGAGGGCCTCCACTAGAGAGGCCTGAGAACGTACTAAGAGAAGCTATGGATAGCTTGGCAAACCCGATAGCAGCAGTGGTAGATCCAGCTCAGGCACAGGCCAAGCTAGAGGAAACTAGGCAAAAGATACTAGAAGGCGCAAAGAAAATAGCCGCAGCTCAGCAGTCGCTGAACATGACGCTGCGTGAGTATGCAAAGGCAAACAAAGTTGATACGGTAAAAGTAAAAGGGAGAAATCTCATGAGCGAGATGAACAGAGAAGGTGATGATGGAGCCGAGGGATCGGAAAACTATTTGGCTGTGGGGTTGCCAAAGTATAGTACCCCGGCGAAGAACCTCGGAGCAGCGGATGCGGCTGCATCCGAGTTAGAGGGTTTGACGGGTGAGACCCATCAAAGACAGCAAGATAGGGTTAACGAGTTAGTTCGGATCGCGGACAGACAGAACGAAGAGCTACTCAGAGCTAACCCGGAGAGAGCTGGAGCTTCCAAAATCGTCCATTCGGCGATGGGTAACCCGGAGAAATCCGCTGGAGCCGCATCGTCACCTCATGGTGGTCCAAGGAGAGAAGAGGTAGTAACCTCGGCCAGACGGAACAAACAGATCGTCCCGTACGACCCAACGCGTGCAGGAAAAGAAAAAGAAACGCGGAAAAATGATGATCGACGAAGTGTGAGCCGAGGTGAAGCTGGCCGAAGTAAACATGACCAAGGCAATGCCGGTCAAGGGAACGTTGTCAATGGCAATGCCGGACAGCGAAACTCGGCAGGAGCAGGACAACCGCAGCAGCGGGATATACCGAGGAAAGAGCAAAGCGCCGGCCGAGGTATGCAACAGAAAGGTGCGCCCCAAGTGCAAAACCGATACAATGACAGTGATTCGGAGATGGTAAATGCGGGATACGCGAGACCGGACTGTCATGTGATAGGGTCAAGATTGGGAAGCAGGGATTTAATGCCGGATGACGCCAGGTTGAAACTGGATCGCCTGTATAGGTCAGAACAGATCGAATGTCAAGGTCCCCGGGGTCCAGCGTGCTTTGGACCCCAGATCATGAAGGAGCCACCGGTACCTAACTTCTAGCTGCCCAGAGGCACGAAGACGTATGACGGCAGTACCAAGCCGGAGGATTGGCTGATAAACTATGCTACGGCTGTGAAAATTGCCACTGGCAACTTGAGATGGGCTGTACGATACGTACCCCAGATGTTGGAAGGTCCGGCCAGAGTATGGCTGAATAATTTACCACCCGGAAGCATCAACTGCTGGATAGATTTTGAATGTTTATCAGCAACTTCTCAAGTACATATTAGAGGCCGAATAGGCCGCATACCCTAGCAATGTGCAAGCAAAGACCTAATGAGACGGACCGTGAATTCCTGACCCGGTGGTGTACCGTGAGAAACTTGTGTGAGGGTGTCATAGAGTCACGGGCCATAGCATGGTTTGCGCAAGGGTGCAGATATGGCAGCGAGCTATGGATGAAGTTGCAAAGGAAAATGCCAATTACGTTGGCAGAGATGATCTGGATTGCCGATTCGTATGCTTTGGGTGATCCGACTCAACCTAGGCTCGCGTCAAACGAGGAATACTATCATAGGGATGGAGCCGGGTCATCTCGGAGGAACGATTACAGAGGAAAAAGAAGAGATGATAGACCGGATCATCGCTACGGTTCGCAACAAGTTGCAGCTGTGAATCAAGATCAACTCGGAGCAGGGAGCAACCAACGCCAGAAAACGGGAGGGCAATGGACTCCGAGAAACGATGGCAAGAAAACGTGGACCCCGGAGCAAAAGAAACAGTGGCAAGAAAAGAAAGACCGTCCGAGGTATACCTATGAGTCGATGTTGGACCAGCCGTGTAAGTTTCACACGCCAAATCCGAATAGACCGGCGGGTCACACAACAAGGCAATGTGAGTGGATGCATAAGATATAACAAGGTGGTTCGGGGAATGCTTAGGCACCCCGGAATGATCAACCTCGGCAGGAGTTACCTCGGCAGCAATTGCTCTCCGGAGCGAATACGCAACAGCTAATGTTGCCTCCCCCTCCGCCGAGGTATGACAACAATGAGATAAGGGATGCAGTGCATCAGGTGGAAAATCAGCAACAGCCGGATCAGAGGTACCCCGGAAACGAGGGGAGGGATGAGTAGAGAGAACATCACCAAAGCTATTGTGTGTTCACAACTGAGGAAACAGATAGAAAGAGCTTGCAGCACCGACATATGGAGGTCAATGCGGTAATGCCAGCAGTGACGAGGTACATGCCTTGGTCGGACCAAGAAATCACCTGGAACATCAAAGATCATCCTAAGCTTATGCCGAGTCCAGGTTCGTATGCGCTAGTGCTGGATCCGACATTCATTGGACCGAACATCAATGTGAGGTTCTCCAAGGTACTGATTGACAATGGCAGTAGCATTAGCATCATGTATGCGGATACAATGTGCAAGTTGGGTATCTCAGAGATCATGCTCCAGGCTACAAGGACAACTTTCCATGGCATTGTACCATGCATTTCTTGTGAGCCCATAGGCAAAGTCCGGGTCGACGTGCTATTCGGCACAAGGGATAACTGCTGAACTGAGAATCTGGATTTTGAGGTGGTGAACTTGGAAAGTGCGTATCACGCGTTACTCGAAAGACCAGCATTGAACAAGTTCATGGCAAGCTGCCACATCAGTTATCTGAAGATGAAGTTGCCCAGGCCAAATGGAGTGATTACCATTGCTGGAGATTTCCGACGTTCCATTGAGTGTGCCTCAGCCGGGTCTAACCTAGCCGAGTCACTCGTGATTGCGCAAGAGAAAAGAAAAATCCAAGAGGTGGCGGCATTAGCTCAGTCCGCGCAGCAGTATATGCCGGCGTTGAGTAACCCGCATGGTAGCGTTTCATTCCAAGCCGCAAAGGACACCAAGAAGGTTCCAGTTGATGACATGTTCCCGGAGCGCACCGTAACGATTGGTGCCGGGTTAACTGATAAATAGGAAAACGAGCTTGTCAACTTCCTCCATGAGAATTGGGACATTTTTGCTTGGTCCACACAGGATTTGCAAGGTGTTCCGAGGGAGTTGGCCGAGCACTCTTTGAACGTAAGACCCGGAGCAAGGCCGGTGAAGCAACCTCTCCGCCGCTTCGCCGAGGATAGGAGAAAGGTCATTGGAGACAAGATAGCTCGATTGCTAGCAGTAGGATTTATCATGGAAGTACTGTATCCGGATTGGCTCTCTAATCCGGTGCTGGTAGAAAAGAAGAAGGATGATCCGAACGTGGCAGTGGTTTGGCGTATGTGTATCGATTACAAGAACCTGAATAAGCGTGTCAAAAAGATCCATTTCCACTGCCGAGGAAGATCAGGTCACAGACTCAACCGCAGGATGTGAACTGTTGTCATTCATTGATGCATATTCTGGTTTCCACCAGATACCTCTGAATCCGGATGATCAAATAAAGACCGCGTTTATCACCCCGTACGGGGCTTATTGCTATCGTACTATGCCGTTTGGTTTGCGTAATGCAGGTGCAACGTACCAAAGATGTATGCAAAAATGTTTGCACGACCAAATAGGTCAAAACGTACAGGTGTACGTGGATGATGTGGTTATCAAGACCAAGGAAAGCAAAACGCTCCTTGACGACTTCAGGCAGAACTTCGCGAACTTGAGAAGGTTCCGGATGAAGCTTAACCCGGAAAAATGTACCTTTGGTGTCTCGGCTAGAAAATTACTCGGATTTCTCGTCTCCAGCCGAGGTATTGAAGTTAATCCAACTAAGATTCGGGCCATTGAATGAATGGAGCTGCCGAAATGTCTTAACGATGTCTAGAAGTTCACCGGGTGCCTAGCATCATTGAGTCGGTTTGTATGTCGGTTGGGAGAAAAGGCATTGCCTCTATACCAACTCATGAAAAAGTCGGATAAGTTCGTTTGGACACCACAGTCCAATGAAGCCTTTGCCCACTTAAAAAAGATGTTGGCCACTGCACCAGTGTTAGCCTCTCCACTATCAACGGAGCCAATGTTGCTCTACATAGCTGCAACCAACCTTACGGTGCGCAATGAAGAGGGTAAGTCGGTGCAGAGGCCAGTGTATTACTTGAGCGAGGTATTGTCTGCCTCAAAACAGAACTACCAGCACTTTCAAAAGGTGGCATATGGTGTCTATATGGCGGCAAAGAAGTTAAAGCATTACTTTGAGGAGCACCCCATCAAAGTGATATGTGAAGCTCCCATATCCGAGATAATGGGTAACAAGGATGCGAGTGGCAGAATTCCAAAATGGGCAATTGAGCTAGCCCCTTATGCGCCCCAATACAACAAGAGAGAAGCAATCAAGTCTAAGGCTGTGGCGGACTTTTTTGTAGATTGGGCCGAGGTACAATACGAACCACCACCACCAGATCCGAACTACTAGAGGATGCACTTTGACGGGTCGAAAACCAAAACCGGATTAGGCGCCGGGGTTGTGCTTACCTCGCCAAAGAAGGACCAGCTAAGATACGTATTGCAGATCCATTTCGCGGCATCGAACAATGTCGCTAAGTACGAGGCTCTTGTGCATGGGCTCAAAGTGGCAAAAGAGATTGGCATACGTCGGATAATATGCTTTGGCGACTCGGATTTGGTGGTGTAGCAAGTGTCCGGAGTGTGGGATCCAGCGATGCGTTTACCCGGAAGAAGGGCTTGACAACCTCCGAGATATACACCAAGGGGAATGCGGGCATCATGCTTCATCCAGAGCCTTGGTGGCAAAAGCATTCCGGCATGGATTCTACTGGCCAAGTGCCTTAGAACAAGCAGAAGATCTGGTGAGAAAATGCAATGGTTGTCAAAGATATGCTACTAAGACACATATGCCAATGTCGGAACTCAAGACCATACCAATTACGTGGCCATTTGCCGTATGGTGCTTGGATATGGTTGGCCCGTTCAAACCAGCGAGGGAAAACATGACACACATTTTGGTCATGGTGGATAAGTTTACAAAATGGATTGAAGTGAAGCCTATAAGAAAATGTGATGGAGCTACGGACATAACATTTCTCAAAGACATTATCTTGAGATACGGTTATCCTCACAGTATCATAACTGATAATGGCACAAATTTTGCCGAAGGAGCATTTGTGCGATTCTGCCGAGATAAGAAGATCCGGCTGGATGTAGCCTCGGTAGCCCACCCCACATCGAACGGACAAGTGGAAAGATCCAACGGATTAGTATTATTCGGGATAAAACCCCGAAGAATTACCCTGCAAAGATCAGCGGGGTGCTGGATAGAAGAATTACCAGCGTTACTATGGAGTTTAAGAACAACTCCGAATCAATCAACAGGCTATACGCCGTTTTTTCTGGTATATGGGGCAGAAGCTGTATTACCAGCTGACATAGAGCAAGATTCGCCTAGGGTCACCCAATACACAGAAGCCGAAGTGCAAGAAGCCTAGCAAAATGATGTTGATCTGCTGGAAGAAGCGAGAGAACTGGCACTGTCTAGATCCGCCATATATCAGCAAAATCTCCAATGCTACCATAGTCAGAAAGTGTGCCCCCGAGTCTTTCGGGAAGGCGATCTGTTGCTCCGGTTGGTACAACGTACTACTGGCATGCATAAATTATCCCCCCCATGGGAAGGGCCATTCATTGTGAGCAAAGCATTGCACAATGATTCTTACTATCTTATAGATGCAAAGCCACAGGAAAAGAACAAGGCGGACAAGTCCGGAGAGGAATCTAAGCGACCGTGGAATGTAGCACTACTTCGTCCCTTCTACACTTAGCTAAGAAGTGTATGTATCCGAGTCGTCTCATATGTCGGTATGTATGTCGGTAATGAGCTTATCAATGAAATAGTAGCGCCTCAAGCAGTAACTCGGGGACTGCCTTAATAATTATTGTTGTTGTCTCTCGTACGTTAGCTGGAATAAGTTGTTCTACTTAACCCGGATTAGTAATGTGTGAGCACCAAAAACCCAACTCTTCGACTTGGTGCTGTCCAACAAGAATTGGCTTCATGGCAAGCAAGAGAACAAGTTTGGAATTGCGTAGCACATGAAAAGCGACTAAGGAAATGAATTTATTCGAGCTAATGTTTGTTTTTCGGACTAACCCTGTATTTATTTTCAAGTTATTATGCAGCTTTATTTTTTGAGCTAAGTTTGAAAGTTTCTTAGTTTTGTTAAGACGATTTTTGAAGCTCGGATTCATAAGTCATAAAACCGAATCAAGGTAGACACAATCCGAGCCAAAAGATTGGACGAACAAGAAAAAGAAACTCGGGGACTACACCCAAGTTAACTCGGCATAATAACTTAGTAGCAAAATATCACATATACAACATACAGTTGCACCCGGCATACCGGGGATCTGATAAATTTTCAAGTTTTTTGACCTAAGGAGCAGTAGCAGGAGGAAGTTCGGCGTCGTCTTCGCTGTCTTCAATCTCTGAGGCATCACCTTCTTCGTCCTCATCCGACCCGTCTTCAGCATTCTCGTCTCCAGCGGATTCCAGGAAGCTCGGTCCTTCAACCCAGTCATGGATAGGAGAATATTCGACGAGGCTGTAGGCGCAAGCCTGGCGCCGAGCTACCCACTCCGGGTCATCAGTCCATCTGGATCTAGTGCGCCAGCGTGTAAGGAGGCTGAGTTCGATCTTCTCATACCATGTGAGTATGTGGTGAAGGATAGTATCAGCTGCGGCACGCCCAGCGGACTCCCTCCAGAGGTCGAAATATCTGATAGCTTTTCAGAAAGAAGTGTGATTCTCTTCGGAGCACTCTCACTGGGCCAAAACGTGTTGAAGACTCGGACGGAAACGTCGAGGAGATCCTTGCCGTAATTCTTGATGATTTCCACGCGAGATGACAGGCTGACCAATAGGTCCTCCATGTCTAAGGGAATGCTCTCACCGTCAAGAGCTACTAGAGTACCCCTCTCTCGGCGGAAATTGGCAACAGCAGCACTCGCAATAGGAGTACCCTCTAGAAAGTGGCCTGGAAACAAGGCAAATGAAGAAGCTGAAGAAAAGACATATGAAGTAACCCGGAGAATTAAGTAGGATAAGGGAAAGGAATTTATGTGAAATGTGGCTGTGAATCCGGGTCAACTCCTTGATGCAGTCATCGCGTCTCTTGCGAAGTTGCTCAAGCTCAGCGTTTGCCGACCCAAGCTAGATGTCGGATTCTTTGAGTAGGTCCTGGTCCTTGGAGATCTGGAGAGTAAGGCGCTCGTGCTCTTCTGTGAAGTTCTGGCCAACCTTTTGGACCTCGGTTTGGTGCTGGGCCTTCATCTTCTCCATTTCAGCCTTGAGCCTGGCAATCTCGTTGTCCTTAGTCCGGAGGAGAGCGAGTTCATCATCTTTTTTCTTCAGCTCGGCTTGATGCTTCCCTGCTTGTTCGAGAAAATGCAACATCATATCAGGCACGGGCACACTATCCTCAAGCGATGCTGAAATAGTATGTTGACCCGGCAGAGCCGAGGAGTGAATGTTTGTCGAGCCAAGGAGAAAAGGAAATGGAAAACACTACAAGGTCGGACAAAAAAGGACATACCCTTGATTTCCTCCAAGTTCTTCCGCATAATCTTGTTCTCAGCCTCCACCCCAGCTGCAGAAACCGAATGAGGAGGTTAGTTCGGCAGAAGAAGGTGAAGAAAAACGGAGAAGTGCCAAGGGAGAAACTTACCCCTTTTTTCATGTTCTGCAATAAGTGCAACGTGCTTTGCACGTAGCATCTTGTGGGTATCCAGCAAGCGTTGGAATTCAGCGCTCCGGCGATTGGTGGTTACCTGAAAAAAGTACAGAAGCATAAAATTAGGTGGGTGCATATTCGAAGTGTACAAGATCCGGGCCAAGTAGGAACTTAACCCGGCTCTAGGTGTGTGCATATTCGAAGTGTACAAGATCCGGGCCAAGTAGGAACTTAACCCGGCTCTAGGTGTGCGCATATTCGAAGTATACAAAATCCGGGCCAAGTGGAACTTAACCCGGCTCTAGGTGTGTGCATATTCGAAGTGTACAAGATCCGGGCCAAGTGGAACTTAACCCGGCTCTAGGTGTTTGCGTATTCGAAGTGTACAAGATCCGGGCCAAGTGGAACTTAACCCGGCTCTAGGTGTGTGCATATTCGAAGTGTACAAGATCCAGGCCAAGTGGAACTTAACCCGCAGGTGTGTGCATATTCGAAGTGTACAAGATCCGGGCCAAGTGGAACTTAACCCGGCTCTAGGTGTGTGCATATTCGAAGTGTAAAAGATCCGGGCCAAGTGGAACTTAACTCGGCTCTAGGTGTGTGAATATTCGAAATTCACATGGAGCTACGTTAGTTTACTAATGAGCATCCGGTAGAGTAACAAGTTACTCCACCGGAGGCTCGGGGACTAATGGTTATTATCTACAGCATGTAAAGGAGAAACGACATACCTCCATCATCCGCCCCGCGAGGTTAATTGCCTTAGCGGCGGTATTCATTTGGGCGGAAAATTCTGCGGGGCCGAACTTTTCCGGGAGATCGTCGTTGTGGACGAACTCCGCCTTGTTCCAGTTCATGATGAACTCAATCAGGCTTGGAGGGTACCGCTCACCGGTGGGCATATGGGGTGCCACCAAGCCCTCCACGTGTGCTTCTTTCCTCTCAACCAAGGCAAGGGCTGGGCTGGTATGCAGAACCATCTGCTACGCATTAGTTGGCTCGGCAGGAGCATTCTTCGCTGCTGGAGCTTTCTTGGGAAGCATCGACGCTAGGGTTCGCTGCCTAGGCTCGACGAATGCAGACTTGGTAGCATCCAGAGCCTTTTTGCCCTTAGCTTGCTGGGAAGAAGTAACTGTAGCGGATTTCCCCTTAGAAGCTGCTGGAGTAGTTCCTCGCCGAGGTTGAGATGACTCGGACGAGGCGGAAGAACTAGGTGTTGGAGCTCTTATAGCTGGACTTGGAGCGGTTGTTGATTTTCTTGGTGCCGGAACGGGTGCTGGTGCTGATTCGGTCGCTGGTACTGGAACTGCTGCCGGTGCTGGGGGCGGTGCTGGTGTTGAGGTAGACTCGGTGGCTGCTGGTTGCGGCGATGCCGAAGTTGTGGACGCCGTCGCCTCGGCTGGACCGACCCCTCCTGCTCCGAGGTTGCATTCCTCTCGACGAGGTAGTGCGGAACCCAGAGCAGCCGCAGAACCCTCTGGAATAGGGCTCAGTGTACGTGACTCGTCGTCACGAGGAGGAGAAGGGCCAGATCGAAGTGGTGAAGAGATGCTAGATCCGCTCGGAGGGACCTCCACCGGAGCCCTAAAGAAGAGAATAATCTCAGAAGAGAAATTACCACGATGCAAGGATAAGTGAGTTACGCAACGAAAAATGACTTACGCATCCGAGGTTTGGGCCTCCTTGGGTTTCCGGGCCCTTCGTGCCTGGGCTTTGCCTGCCGGCTTGGAGGCAGTCTTGTCTCCGGCCTTCTTTCGCCTTTTTGTGGGCTGAGAAGGTTCGGAGGAGGAACTTGGTGCGGCTCCGCGCCTCTTCTTCGACGCAACTGGATCCAGTTCACCCGTAGCAAGCGGAGGATCCTCGTGGATATGTCCATCGGGGTTAGCTGATGCCGGAAAGGAAAAAGAAAGAGGGACAGCCTCAACAGGTTCAATCACGTCGACATCCGAGTCATCCTCATCATCGGGCCGGTCTCTAAGAGAAGAGAATTTACCGCTGGGTCGTTTTGTAGCATCGGTCATAGGGAGAAACATCTCCTGGTCCGGCTCCTCCTCATCCGGGATTTCTCGGTCCAGTGCCCACTTAAGGGTCGGATCCGTACCATCCTCAAGAGTTTGCTGAAGGAATAGCTAAGAGAAAGCATGAAGAACAGAGTCAAAAATACAACAAAAACCGACACATATTTGATCTGAAGTAAGTTTGCCCCGTGAAGCTTACCACAGGAGGGAGCCTGTCACGACAGAAGTGCTCAATTCCCCATGTCCATTCAGCGGAGAAATCCTTGTGGGTGGTGAAGAGAGCCTTAACCCGGCGAAAAATCTGCGTGTTGCTCAGCTCGAAGGAGGAGGTCCGGTTGGGGTCGCGGCCGAAACTCATGTGTCACACCTTGTGGGTGCGATTCTGGAGGGGAGAGATTCGGTTGCACACGAACGTGATCATAGCATCCTCGTTACGCAATCCGAGTTTCTTAAGTTCCGCGAACCTCTTGTTAACCTGGTTGGCCAGAGCCGTGGGCTTCTTGGAGACCTCCTCCCAGAATTCCGGATCAGGTGGACCCGGAGTATAGGGGAGCAACCGAATCAAATCTTCCGTGGCTGCATTCCGGACATAGAAGAAGGTCCGGGCCCATCCTTTGCAGGAGTCAAGCCCGGTGACCCGGGGGGAAACGGAAGTCCTCCGGGGTGAGATGGATGCAGCTCCGAATTGGGTGAGCTGCTTATCCTCCGACTCAACTTGGATATTAGGGATGATGTTACGACGAAGGCCGAAGAACCGGATCCACAGCTCCTTCGTGGGCCACAGTCGGGTGTAGCCCTCGATCGTAGAAGCAAAAGTAGAGAGGGAGGTGATAGCGTTGGCTGGAAGATGGTGCGGCTGCAGGTGGTAGGTGCTAAGCTAATCCCGGAAAAAGTCACTCACCGGCAAGCCGAATCCCCGTTGAAAGTGGGACAAGAACACGACGAACTCACCCGGATTGGGTGAAGGGGCCAGTTCGGCAGAGGGGAGACGAGCGACGACGCCGGCAAGTATGCGTCTGGTCCGGTAGAGCCAGTCGAGGTCATCTTGACAGACCCATGATCCGGCCCACACGCCACGGTCCGCGGCAGCAGCGTCCTCCTCCATTTCTTGCTCGACGACGACGAGCTCCTCCTCCGTCATCTCGTGCTCGCTACCCTCGCTGGCGCTAGCGGCGGTGGGGATCTGAGGCCTGGATTGGCGAGGACCCGTGGCGAGGAAGTTGCGCAGCGGTGGCTGCGACGCGGAGGCACGAAGAAAAGTGCGGCGGCGACGCTGCTGCTAGGAGCACTGGCGGTGGCGCGGTCGCGAGGAAAATGAAGAAGAAGAGCAACAGGCAGAGGGGCGCAGAAGAGGAAAAAATTCTAAGGGGTGCGCCCCTCCGCTACTTAACCACCCCCTAAGAGGGTGAGTGGGATCGCGTCCTGCCGATGAGCAACATGGTGTGGCCGTGTATCACCTGCCTCAGCCAATCGGAGAGGAGCCACACAGAGGGCCACAGAGCAGAGGCGATCCCGTGACATGACGCACTGATGCGGTAAACGAGGAGGCAGGCGTGATGTGACCTCGTGATAGTGATAATCGACAATTATCACGGGCGGTTCATGCAGGCCCTTAAAATAAGACGACGTAATGATTAGCCTCCACGTGGGTTGGCGTATGAAAGAAGGAAACAAGGCCTTGATCGAACCATGGTAACCCAGACAGCGAGTAAAAACTTAGAATGTGCAGAGGGAAAGTAAAACCATGAGATCCGAGTCAACACTTGGAACGTGCGAAGGGAACGTAAATCCATATAATCCGAGATAAAGAGCTAACTCGGAAATAACATTCAAAGCTCGAGCATAAATGAACCTGATGTGGCCTTAGCGGCTAAGGCAGCTAAGACCGCACCAGCTTCGGGGACTAATGTTGGGGGGATACCCCCGGGTAGGGTCACTCCACAGTATAAAGGCCGAGTTAGCCGAGGTTCGGCAAGCTCAAAGCGGATGCTGACCGGGTCATCTCAAGGCAGGCCGGATCACGGAGTAACCCGCATTAGGGGGGTCGCCTAACACTATATCAGCCGACTTGAGGAGTAAGTCGGAAGTGCTTGTCTAACTTGTATGCAGGGACAGGTGTGGCCGGATCTACCATGATCCGGGTCCCGTTTAGCTTCTGGGAGAAGGAAGGAATATTTCTGGTCAAAAAGAAGGCCCGGTACGCACTGCATCAGCGAAGCAAGCAAGGGCAGGACCACCGGGTCATGGCCGATAAGGGTGACGACGCCCGTGTCGTCTGACGCATGCGCCGCAGAGGCTCACGTAGCTAAAGCATGTATGACGCGAGGGAAAAGCACCCCGGTCGGGTTACCACTTTGAGAGGAGGCATATTCTTAGGAATATGCCTCCATGTATGCCCTAGGTAGAGACCAAGCCCCCTCTATATAAGGGGGCTAGGGTTTCAGTAGAGGGGTTGGTTTTTCTTCGATACCGATTTCGCTAAGGTGCTAGGAGTGAACTGTAGTTGAGAGTAAGAGAGCTTCTTCTTCCTCCTCTCGCCAATACAGCTCTAGGAGCACTTGTAAATTTGAAAGGAATACGATCATCTGTGTGGAGAATCACTCCACTATCACGGTCCGTCTCATTAGGTCTTTGCTTGCACATTGCTTGGGTCTGCGGCCTATTCGGCCTCTGATATGTACTTGAGAAGTTGCTGATAAACATTTCTTCAAAATCTATCCAGGAGTTGATGCTTCCGGGTGGTAAATTATTCAGCCATACTCTGGCCGGACCTTCCAACATCTGGGGTACGTATCGTACAGCCCATCTCAAGTTGCCAGTGGTAATTTTCAGAGCCGTAGCATAGTTTATCAACCAATCCTCCATCTTGGTCCTACCGTCATACGTCTTCGTGCCTGTGGGCAGCTGGAAGTTGGGTACCGGTGGCTCCTTCATGATCCGGGGTCCAAAGCACGCTGGACCCGGGGGACCTTGACATTCGATCTGTTCCGACCTATACAGGCGATCCAGTTTCAACCTGGCGTCATCCGACATTAAATCCCTGCTTCCCAATCTTGACCCTATCACATGATAGTCCGGTCTCGGGTACCCCGCGTTCACCATCTCCGAATCACCGTCATTGTATCGGTTTTGCACTTGGGGTGCACCTTTCTATTGCATACCTCGGCCGGCGCTTTGCTCTTGCCTCGGTATATTCCGCTGCTGCGGTTGTCCTTCTCCTGCCGAGTTTCGCTGTCCGGCATTGCCATTGACAATGTTCCCTTGACCGGCATTTCCTTGGTCGTGTTTACTTCGGCCAGCTTCACCTCGGCTCACACTTCGTCGATCATCATTTTTCCGCGTTTCTTTTTCTTTAACTGCACGCGTCGGGTCGTACGGGACGATCTGTTTGTTCCGTCTGGCCGAGGTTACTACCTCTTCTCTCCTTGGACCACCATGAGGTGACGATGCGGCTCCAGCGGATTTCTCCGGGTTACCCATCGCCGAATTGTGATCATCGGTTCCGGATAGTATCAGCTGCTATCGAAGCTCGGATCAACCCGACAGGCAATTCCACTGGGTGTAGCATTGGAACACCTCAAAAAACCATCTATCAGGCCGTCCCCAGGAACCGACTCGATCTATGTCCCGGAAGATACGGAATCCGGAGCTGAGCCCATGGACATTGACACGGGAGGTAGCACGCGAGACCCGGGGACTACCTCGCTTGACCCGGGGACTGCTCAGCGTGATCCGACTGAAGTTATGCCGGTAGATCAGATGGAAATTGATGAGGACGTGTTCCCTGCACGAGCGATACCAGCTTGGGCACTGCCTATATTCCAATTCCTGAAAGACGGAACATTACCCACTGAGGAGGTGTTAGCCAGGCAAACTCAGAGGAGAGCAAAAGCATACACAATTATCAATTCCGAGCTGTACAAACGGAGTGTAACCAATGTCCTCCAGCGATGCGTTGACCCAGAAGAAGGGCTTGACATCCTCCGAGATATACACCAAGGGGAATGCGGGCATCATGCTTCATCCAGAGCATTGGTGGCAAAAGCATTCCGGCATGGGTTCTACTGGCCAAGTGCCTTAGAACAAGCAGAAGATCTGGTGAGAAAATGCAATGGTTGTCAAAGATATGCTACTAAGACACATATAACAATGTCGGAACTCAAGACCATACCAATTACGTGGCCATTTGCCGTATGGTGCTTGGATATGGTTGGCCGTTCAAACCAGCGAGGGGAAACATGACACACATTTTGGTCATGGTGGATAAGTTTACAAAATGGATTGAAGTGAAGCCTATAAGAAAATGTGATGGAGCTACGGCCATAACATTTCTCAAAGACATTATCTTGAGATACGGTTATCCTCAAAGTATCATAACTGATAATGGCACAAATTTTGCCGAAGGAGCATTTGCGCGATTCTTCCGAGATAAGAAGATCCGGCTGGACGTAGCCTCGGTAGCCCACCCCGCATCGAATGGACAAGTGGAAAGATCCAACGGATTAGAATTATCCGGGATAAAACCCTGGCTCATTGAGCCGCTGCAAAGATCAGCGGGGTGCTGGATAGAAGAATTACCAACGGTACTGTGGAGTTTAAGAAAAACTCCGAATCGATCAACAGGCTATACGCTGTTTTTTTTGGTATATGGGGCAGAAGTTGTATTACCAGCCGACATAGAGCATGATTCGCCTAGGGTCACCCAATACACAGAAGCCGAAGTGCAAGAAGCCCGGCAAAATGATGTTGATCTGCTGGAAGAAGCGAGAGAACTGGCACTGTCCAGATCCGCCATATATCAGCAAAATCTCCGACGCTACCATAGCCGGAAAGTGTGCCCCCGAGTCTTTCGGGAAGGCGATCTGGTGCTCCTTTTGGTAGAACGTACTACTAGCATGCATAAATTATCCCCCCCCATGGGAAGGGCCATTCATTGTGAGCAAAGCATTGCACAATGATTCTTACTATCTTATAGATGCAAAGCCACAGGAAAAGAACAAGGCGGACAGGTCCGGAGAGGAATCTAAGCGACCGTGGAATGTAGCACTACTTCGTCCCTTCTACACTTAGCTAAGAAGTGTATGTATCTGAGTCATCTCATATGTCGGTATGTATGTCGGCAATGAGCTTATCAATGAAATAGTAGCGCCTCGAGCAGTAACTCGGGGACTGCCTTAATAATTATTGTTGTTGTCTCTCTTACGTTAGCTAGAATAAGTTGTTCTACTTAACCCGGATTAGTAACGTGTGAGCACCAAAAACCCAACTCTTCAACTTGCTGCTGTCCAACAAGAATTGGCTTCATCGCAAGCAAGAGAATAAGTTTGGAATTGCGTAGCACATGAAAAGCGACTAAGGAAACGAATTTATTCGAGCTAACGTTTGTTTTTCGGACTAACCCTATATTTATTTTCAAGTTATTATGCAGCTTTATTTTTTGAGCTAAGTTTGAAAGTTTCTTAGTATTGTTAAGATGATTTTTGAAGCTCGGATTCGTAAGTCATAAAACCGAATCAAGGTAGACACAATCCAAGCCAAAAGATTGGACGAACAAGAAAAAGAAACTCGGGGACTACACCCAAGTTAACTCGGCATAAGAACTTAGTAGCAAAATATCACATATACATCATACAGTTGCACCCGGCATACCGGGGATCTGATAAATTTTCAAGTTTTTTGACCTAAGGAGCAGCAGGAGGAGGAAGTTCGGCGCCGTCTTCGCTGTCTTGAATATCTGAGGCATCACCTTCTTCGTCCTCATCTGACCCGTCTTCAGCGTTCTCAGCGTTCTTGTCTCCAGCGGATTCCAGGAAGCTCGGTCCTTCAACCCAGTCATGGATAGGAGAATATTCGACGAGGTCAGAGGCAAAAGCTGGCGCCGAGCTACCCACTGGGTCATCAGTCCATCTGGATCCGGCTTGGCGTGTAAGGAGGCTGAGGTCGATCTTCTCATACCATGTGAGTATGTGGTGAAGGATAGTATCAATGCAAGGACGCCAGCGGACTCCCTCCAGAGGTCGAGCTGGGTCTCAATATCTGACAACTTTTCAGCAAGAAGTGTGATTCTCTTCGGAGCGCTCTCACCGGGCCAGAACATGTTGAAGACTCGGACGGAAACGTCGAGGAGATCCTTGCCGTAATTCTTGATGATTTCCACGCGAGATGACAGGCTGACCAATAGGTCCTCCATGTCTAAGGGAATGCTCTCACCGTCAAGAGTGACGGGAGTACCCCTCTCTCGGTGGAAATTGGCAACAGCAGCGCTCGCAATAGGAGTACCCTCTGGAAAGTGGTCTGGAAACAAGGCAAAGAAAGAAGCTGAAGAAAAGACATACGAAGTAACCCGGAGAATTAGGTCGGATAAGGGAAAGGAATTTACGTGAAATGTGGCTATGAATCCGGGTCAACCCTTGATGCAGTCATCACGTCTCTTGCGAAGTTGCTCAAGCTCAGCGTTTGTCGACCCAAGCTAGATGTCAGATTCTTTGAGTAGGTCCTGGTCCTTGGAGATCTGGAGAGTAAGGCGCTCGCGCTCTTCTGTGAAGTTCTGGCCAACCTTTTGGAGCTCGGTTTGGTGATGGGCCTTCATATTCTCCATCTCAACCTTGAGCCTAGCAATCTCGTTGTCCTTAGTCCGGAGGAGAGCGAGCTCATCATCTTTTTTCTTCAGCTCGGCTTGATGCTACCCTGCTTGTTCGAGAAAATGCAGCATCATATCAGGCACGGGCACACTATCCTCAAGCGATGCTGAAATAGTATGTTGACCCGGCAGAGCCGAGGAGTGAATGTTTGCCGAGCCAAGGAGAAAAGGAAATGGAAAACACTACAAGGTCGGACAAAAAAGGACATACCCTTGATTTCCTCCAAGTTCTTCTGCATGATCTTGTTCTCAGCCTCCACCCCATCTGCAGAAACTGAATGAGGAGGTTAGATCGGCAGAAGAAGGTGAAGAAAAACGGAGAAGTGCCAAGGGAGAAACTTACCCCTTTTTTCATGTTCTGCAATAAGTGCAACGTGCTTTGCACGTAGCATCTTGTGGGTATCCAGCAGGCGTTGGAATTCAGCGCTCCGGCGATTGGTGGTTACCTAAAAAAAGTACAGAAGCGTAAAATTAGGTGGGTGCATATTCGAAGTGTACAAGATCTGGGCCAAGTAGGAACTTAGCCCGGCTCTAGGTGTGTGCATATTCGAAGTGTACAAGATCTGGGCCAAGTAGGAACTTAACCCGGCTCTAGGTGTGTGCATATTCAAAGTATACAAAATCCTGGCCAAGTGGAACTTAACCCGGCTCTAGGTGTGTGCATATTCGAAGTGTACAAGATCCGGGCCAAGTGGAACTTAACCCAGCTCTAGTTGTGTGCATATTCGAAGTGTACAAGATCCGGGCCAAGTGGAACTTAACCCGGCTCTAGGTGTGTGCATATTCAAAGTGTACAAGATCCGGGCCAAGTGGAACTTAATCCGGCTATAGGTGTGTGCATATTTGAAGTGTACAAGATCCGGGCCAAGTGGAACTTAACGCGGCTCTAGGTGTGTGCATATTCGAAGTGTACAAGATCCGGGCCAAGTGGAACTTAACCCGGCTCTAGGTGTGTGCATATTCGAAGTGTAAAAGATTCGGGCCAAGTGGAACTTAACCCGGCTCTAGGTGTGTGCATATTCGAAATTCACATGGAGCTACGTTAGTTTTCTAATGAGCATCCGGCAGAGTAACAAGTTACTCCACCGGAGGCTCAGGGACTAATGGTTATTATCTACAACATGTAAAGGAGAAACGACATACCTCCATCATCCGCCCCGCGAGGTTAATTGCCTTAGCGGCGGTATTCATTTTGGGCGGAAAATTCTGCGGGGCCAAACTTTTCCGGGAGATCGTCGTTGTGGACGAACTCCGCCTTGTTCCAGTTCATGACGAACTCAATCAGGCTCGGAGGGTACCTCTCACCGGTGGGCATATGGGGTGCCACCAAGCCCTCCGTGTGTTCTTCTTTCCTCTCAACCAAGGCAAGGGCTGGGCTGGTATGCAGAACCATCTGCTGCGCATTAGTTGGCTCGGCAGGAGCATTCTTCGCTGTTGGAGCTTTCTTGGGAAGCATCGACGCTAGGGTTTGCTGCCCAGCCTCGACGAATGCAGACTTGGTAGCATCCAGAGCTTTTCCCTTAGCTTGCTGGGAATAAGTAACTGTAGCGGATTTCCCCTTAGAAGCTACTGGAGTAGTTCCTCGCCGAGGTTGAGATGACTCGGACGAGGCGGAAGAACTAGGTGCTGGAGCTCTTATAGCTGGACTTGGAGCGGTTGTTGATTTTCTTGGTGCCGGAACGGGTGGTGGTGCTGATTCGGTCGCTGGTACTAGAACTGCTGCCGGTGCTGGGGGCGGTGCTGGTGTTGAGGTAGACTCGGTGGCTGCTGGTTGCGGCGATGCTAAAGTTGTGGACGCCGTCGCCTCGGCTGGACCGACCCCTCCTGCTCCGAGGTTGCATTCCTCTCGACGAGGTAGTGCGGAACCCGGAGCAGCCGCAAAACCCTCTGGAATAGGGCTCAGTGGACGTGACTCGTCGTCACGAGGAGGAAAAGGGCCAGATCGAAGTGGTGAAGACATGCTAGATCCGCTCTGAGGGACCTCCACTGGAGCCCTGAAGAAGAGAATAATGTCAGAAGAGAAATTACCACGATGCAAGGAGAAGTGAGTTACGCAACAAAAAATGACTTACGCATCCGAGGTTTGGGCCTCCTTGGGTTTCCGAGCCCTTCGTGCCTGGGCTTTGCCTGCCGGCTTGGAGGCAGTCTTGTCTCCGGCCTTCTTTCACCTTTTTGTGGGCTGAGAAGGTTCGGAGGAGGAACTTGGTGCGGCTCCGTGCCTCTTCTTCGACGCAACCGGAACCGGTTCGCCCGTAGCAAGCGGAGGATCCTTGTGGATATGTCCACCGGGGTTAGCTGATGCCGGAAAGCCAAAAGAAAGAGGGACAGCCTCAACAGGTTCAATCACATCGACATCCGAGTCATCCTCATCATCGTGCCGGTCTCTAAGAGAAGAGAATTTACCGCTGGGTCGTTTTGTAGCGTCGGTCATAGGGAGAAACATCTCCTGGTCCGGCTCCTCCTCATCCGGGATTTCTCGGTCCGGTGCCCACTTAAGGGTCGGATCCGTACCATCCTCAAGAGTTTGCTGAAGGAATAGCTGAGAGAAAGCATGAAGAACAGAGTCAAAAATACAACAAAAACCGACACATATTTGATCCGAAGTAAGTTTGCCCCGCGAAGCTTACCGCGGGAGGGAGCCTGTCACGACAGAAGTGCTCAATTCCCCATGTCCATTCAGCGGAGAAATCCTTGTGGGTGGTGAAGAGAGCCTTAACCCGGCGAAAAATCTTTGTGTTGCTCCGCTCGAAGGAGGAGGTCCGGTTGGGGTCGCGGCCGAAACTCATGTGGCATACCTTGAGGGTGCGATTCTGGAGGGGAGAGATTCGGTTGCGCACGAACCTGATCATAGCATCCTCGTTACGCAATCCGAGTTTCTTCAGTTCCGCGAAACTCTTGTTAACCTGGTTGGCCAGAGCCGTGGGCTTCTTGGAGACCTCCTCCCAGAATTCCGGATCAGGTGGACCCGGACTATAGGGGAGCAACCGAATCAAATCTTCCGTGCCCACGTTCCGGACATAGAAGAAGGCCCGGGCCCATCCTTTGCAGGAGTAAAGCCCGGTGACCCGGCGGAAACAGAAGTCCTCTGGGGTGAGATGGACGCAGCTCCGAATTGGGTGAGCTGCTTATCCTCCGACTCAACTTGGATATTGGGGATGACGTTACGACGAAGGCCGAAGAACCGGATCCACAGCTCCTTCGTGGGCCACAGTCCGGTGTAGCCCTCGATCATAGAAGCAAAAGCAGAGAGGGAGGTGATAGCGTTGGCTGGAAGATGGTGCAGCTGCAGGTGGTAGGTGCTAAGCCAATCCCAGAAAAAGTCGCCCACCGGCAAGCCAAATCCCCGTTGAAACTGGGACAAGAACACGACGAACTCACCCGGATTGGGTGAAGGGGCCAGTTCGGCGGAGGGGAGACGAGCGACGACGCCGACAGGGATGCGTCTGGTTCGGTAGAGCCAGTCGAGGTCATCTTGACAGACCCATGATCCAGCCCACGCGCCACGGTCCGCGGCAGCAGCGTCCTCCTCCATTTCTTGCTCGACGACGACGAGCTTCTCCTCCGTCATCTCGTGCTCGCTACCCTCACTGGCGCTAGCGGTGGCAGGGATCTGAGGCCTGGATTGGCGAGGACCCGTGGCGAGGAAGTTGCGCAGCAGTGGCTGTGACGCAGAGGCACGAGGAAAAGTGCGGCGGCGGCGCTGCTGCTAGGAGCACTGGCGGCGGCGCGGTCGCGAGGAAGATGAAGAAGAAGAGCAACGGGCAGAGGGGCGCAGAAGAGGAAAAAATTCTAAGGGGTGCGCCCCTCCGCTACTTAACCACCCCCTAAGAGGGTGAGTGGGATCGCGCCCTGCCGATGAGCAACATGGTGTGGCCGTGTATCACCTGCCTCTGCCAATCGGAGAGGAGCCACCTGAGGCCCCAGAGGCGATCCGTGGCGTGACCTTGATGCGGTAAACGAGGAGGCAGGCGTGACGTGACCCTCGCATAGTGATAACTGACAATTACTGCGGCGGTTACTGTGCAGGCCCTTAAAATAAGACGACGTAATGATTAGCCTCCACGTGGGTTGGCGTATGAAAGAAGGAAACAAGGCCTTGATCGAACCATGGTAACCCAGACAGCGAGTAAAAACTTAGAATGTGCAGAGGGAAAGTAAAACCATGAGATCCGAGTCAACACTTGGAACGTGCGAAGGGAACGTAAATCCATATAATCCGAGATAAAGAGCTAACTCGGAAATAACATTCAAAGCTCGAGCATAAATGAACCTGATGTGGCCTTAGCGGCCAAGGCAGCTAAGACCGCACCAGCTTCGAGGACTAATGTTGGGGGGATACCCCCGGGTAGGGTCACTCCGGGGTATAAAGGCCGAGTTAGCCGAGGTTCAGCAAGCTCAAAGCGGATGCTGACCGGGTCACCTCAAGGCAGGCCGGATCACGGAGTAACCCGCATCAGGGGGGTCGCCTAACACTATATCAGCCGACTTGAGGAGTAAGTCGGAAGTGCTTGTCTAACTTGTATGCAGGGACAGGTGTGGCCGGATCTACCATGATCCGGGTCCCGTTTAGCTTCCGGGAGAAGGAAGGAATCTCTCTGGTCAAAAAAGAAGGCCTAGTACGCACTGCATGAGCGAAGCAAGCAAGGGCAGGACCACCGGGTCATGGCCGACAAGGGTGACGACGCCCGTGTCGGTTGACGCAGGCGCGGCAGAGGCTCACGTAGCTAAAGCATGTATGATGCGGGGGAAAAGCACCCCGGTCAGGTTACCACTTTGAGAGGAGGCATATTCTTAGGAATATGCCTCCATGTATGCCCTAGGCAGAGACCAAGCCCCCTCTATATAAGGGGGGCTAGGGTTTCAGTAGAGGGGGTTGGTTTTTCTTCGATACCGATTTCGCTAAGGTGCTAGGAGTGAACTGTAGTTGAGAGTAAGAGAGCTTCTTCTTCCTCCTCTCACCAATACAACTCTAGGAGCACTTGTAAACTTGAAAGGAATACAATCATCTGTGTGGAGAATCACTCCACTATCCCTCCCTGGATTCCCCTAGCGTGTATTAGTCCCCACCTTTAGCCTATCCATGGCATCTGCCATGACACCACCACGACACAGTCAGTCCATGAGTGGGATAATTCTTTACCAAAGATTTCATTCTTTCCCAAGCTTGAGCAACATGTTCATTATCAGATTGTTTAAACTTCATTATTTCACTTCTCATATATATATTCTTAGCAGGAGGATAGTATTTTCCAATGAAAGCATCTTTGCACTTAGTCCAAGAATCAATACTATTCCTAGTTAAGGAATTCAACCATTCTTTAGCTTTTCCTCTCAAAGAGAAAGGAAACAATTTCAGCTTAATAATATCACCATCTATATCCCTATGCTTTTGCATCTCACAAAGTTCAACAAAGTTATTTAGATGGGCAGCAGCATCTTCATTACCAATACCAGAAAATTGTTCTCTCATAACAAGATTGAGTAAAGCAGGTTTTATCTCAAAGAAAGTAGCTTCAGGCACAGTTGGAGCAATAGGTGTGCTCATAAAATCATTGTTGTTGGTGCTAGTGAAGTCACAAACTTAGTGTTTTCAAGAGTAGTCATTTTTTTGTGTTTTCAATAAAGAAAGCAAACTTGTAAAACTAATTTTTTGTGTTTTTGATAAAGAAACAAGCAAACAAAGAAAAAAGAAACTAAGCAAAACAAAAATAACAAAGTAAAGAGATTGGTTATGAGGGACTCCCCTTGTGAAGATGTCCTTGTCTCCCCGGCAACGGCGCCAGAAATATACTTGATGGCTCGGTGTTGATGTGGAGCTCGTTGGGGAACCGCAAGAGGAAGGTATGATGAGCACAACAGTAAGTTTCCCTCGGTTATGAAACCAAGGTTTAGTAGAACTAATAGGAGCAAGGAAACACCCCAAAGGTGTTGCTAGCTGAGCCTTGGCAGGGCGCACTACCAGTGCTAGTAGCAACGTGGAGACCTGCACAACACAACCACAGAACTCTGGCCCCAACTTGCGATGAGGTTGTCAATCTCACCGGTTTTGTTGAAAACAAAGGATTAAACGTATCGAATGGAAGGAAGTAATAGTTTCCAGAAAGTAAACACAAAGCAGTAAACAGTTTGTAGATTGTATGTAAAAGAAAGGACCGGGGTCCATAGTTCACTAGAGGTGGCTCTCGTTAAGATAGATAACATGCTGGGTGAACAAATTACAGCAGGGCAATTGATAAACATGGAGAAAGAAATACATGCATATACTAATCATCTTGACTCCTTTGGAACTTGATTGGGCATTACAACATTATACATAGACCGCCATCCAACTGCATCTATAACTAATAATCCACCTTTAGGTTATCATCCGAACCCCCTCCAATATTAAGTTGCAAGCAACAGATTATTGCTTTACGAATTGCGTGTAAAGTAAACAATACGATTGTTCTATGAACAAAGGATTGTTGTTTTCTCCCTAGTAGCAACAACACATCTAGTACCTTAGAGATTTCATCACTTCCCAGTTACCGAGGCATGAACCCACTATCGAGCATAAATACTAACTCTTGGAGTTGCTAGCATCTACTTGGCCAAGATAGCTACTAACAACGGAAAGCATGCAAGATCACAAATAACAAAGACATGATAGAATCAATAATCAATCTGAAATAGCACCTCAATATCCATTGGATCCCCGCAAACACAACATGCAGAATTACAAATAGATGATCTTGATCATGAACGGAGCTCACAAGATCTAGACATGAAAGCATAAAGGAGGAGAACCAGCCATCTAGCTACTACATGGACCCGTAGTCCAGAGATGAACTACTCACGCATCACACCGGAGGCTTGCATGATGATGAAGAAGGCCTCCAGGGTGAATTCCCCTCTCCGGCAGGGTGCCGGGAAGAGCTTCAGATCCCTCACGATCTAGGGATGGAGATGACAGCGGCTACATACTCTTTCGTGGATTTTTGATCGGGTACTTAGGGTTTTGGTCCCGAGGGTAATATATAGGCGGAAGGAGAGGCCGAGGGGGTGCTGGGGTCGGCCAGACCACCCCTGGTGCGGGCTAGGCCTGGCCGTGCGGCCAGGTGGTGTGGGCGGCCCCTAGCCCTTCATCGTCTCGTATTCTAGCTCCAGATGTCTTCCGGAAAAATAGGAACTTTGGCTTTTGTCCCGTCCAATTTCGAGAATAATCATTTTCTGACTTTCCTGGAACCAAAAATAGCAGAAAACAGGTAGCTGGCACTATGGCTCTTGTTAATAGGTTAGTCCAAGAAATCATATGAAAAGTACTCCAAAGTGTAGACAAAACACAAGAAAGTAGATAAAACCAAGCATGGAGCATCAAAAATTATAAATACATTTGCAATGTATCAGCTACGTGCTTAGTCAGGTTTTGTGGTATAGGGATTTAGGGTTTGGGTTTTAGGGGTTTAGCTAGGGATCAGGATTTTAGGAATTTTCAATAATATTCAAGCTTTATGCTTATATTCGTGGAATAGAATGGTGTTACCCAATTTAACGAAAGTATCTCAAATTTTGATCTATAGTTGCACGACACCTGCTTGGTCCGGGTTTAGGGGTTTAGATTTTATAGTTTAGGATTATGTGAATTCTCAATAATATGTTCAAACTTTATGGTTATATATATTTGTGGAATAGAATGGTGTTACCACAATTTAATGAAAGTATCTCAAAAATTGATCTACAAGTCGATGATACCCTGCTTGGTCATATTTTTTGTTAATTAAAATTGAAGGTACCCAAGTACTAAAACAAGGGAGAATCACCAAGAGTTCCTTGAGATTTAGGCGCTGTTTGGTTGGGCTCTAATTCTGGCTTTTGATTTTTGGCTTATAAAGCTAGGAACGTGTTTTTGGCTTTGTTTTTTAGCGTTTACTCTAACATAGTGGAATGATAGAATAAGCCAGGTTGGATGATTTTCATGATTTTATCTCAGTTTAGCGAAAAATGTTCAAATTTTGAACAACAAGCGATGGGAATCTCTACTTCCAATAATTCTGACTCGCTAACACATGGGTCACTTTCATAGTGGGCCCAAAAAGTCAGTATAGGTCGGAGTGGGCGGGCAGGTAAATATTGAAGAAGGGCTGGGAAACATCGATCGGGTGATGCACTTGGGAGAACACAAATTTACCACATATATCCCTCTGTTATTGCAGTGCTCCATCAGATTCTTGTTTCCAGAGCAGGGATAGAAGAGGAATTTTGCATTCTATAAAGAGGTGAAGAATGTTTGAATGGATGCGCGGGATATTTTAATGGATGGGTGCAATGTTTGGGCGTCGTACCAAAATTTTGAGGTCGAAGCTTCTAGCATATGCTACTACGGCGTGGGGCCTCTCAGACATGCTGTCACCGTCTAGACCCACATGCCAGCGAGAGTCGCTTCCCAGCATTTAAACGAGTTTCTAGGCATTTGCTATCAAACAATTTAAGGCTTTCAAGAAGATGACCATCACCCAAAAAAAAGGTGACCAAGGTCATGGAAATAGTTTATGATGACGTGTCGGTATTTGGTAGATCGGTGCATAGTTGCAAATCAACCAATATGTCTGGTTCCAAATTTGAAGTTTGTTCTCAAATTTCCAAGTAACAACAATGTGTTCTGTTTTGAAGCAAGTACAAAGATGATGGCTCAAAATGCCACCTCCCCCCCTTTTCACACAATATATAATGCCCTTTCAAGCTTCCAGGCTAAATGTGTGCAATAAAATAATTTTTGGGGCTGGATGTTTGAATGGATGGGCAGGATGTTTAAATGGGTGGGTGGGATGTTTGAATGGGTGGGCGGGATATTTCGATGCTCTTCCAAAATTTTGAAGTTGAAGCATGTAAGGTACGCTACTACCACTTGGGATGATGTCCCCGTCAGATAGACCCACATGGATGTATGCTTTCCAGCATTTAATGAGTTTATAGACATCTTCCGAAATTAATGAACAATAATTCAAGACTTTCAATAAGAGGAGCAAGGTCACAACCATAGTTTTTGTACCTTTTTCATGTTTTGTACTACTCCATACATAGAAGCATGTTCGCTAACCAAGCTTACAAACGTGTTCATATTTGGTATATCGGTGCATCTTGGCATTTCAAGCAATTGTTTACAAAGGAGATTCCAGATTTGATGGATAATGCCCTACTTTCATGAGTTTCCAAGCTTCATAGCTGAAGATGCTAAAATTAAATATATGTTGAAATAAAGCCATTTGCTCGCAAAGTGCAATGCTATGTGCATTTGTTTCCATGATAAAACATAAACTTGTATTTTGACAAGTTTTGGATCAATTTTGATCTATGGTGAATGGCAGGTGGGCCACGTATATGGTGGTGCCCAAAGCAGGGTAGGTCAGAATTTCCAAAGTTATCCCTCCGCACCCCTTCGCGTTGTGTACTAACTTCCACCCTCCGCCGCCTAGGCCCTCACCCCGTTTCCCACAAAATAGACGCGCTTACGGCTGCTTCTCATCACCACTGTGTGCGAAGAAGCATTCCGTACCCATCGGTCTTCTTGAGACGCAAGGGTGGGCACGCCGATCCCATGGTAGTCCTTCTATCTCTAGCTCGATCTGGTTGGCATTTTATTGCCCTTTCAGCCGATCTTCCTCCTCAAATACGTAGTTTAATTTGTCCTCAATCTGCATGGTCATAGTTTATTCTGCGCTAGATCTGTGTTCCTAAATACCTTCGGCGATTTTTTCTATCAATATGTTTCCTGAAACGCATAGGCATATATAGTTTTTATACTCCATCTATATGTTTCCTGCTTTTCTTTTAATAATAACCAACCTTGTATGTCATAATTAAACAAATGGGCTGATTTTGGATAGAGATTGCTCCATTAGGCAACGCTAAACGTATCCTTGATGTTCTACGATTTATGGGATTTGTTAGAGCTCACTATGACAACTCAAAAGTATATTGCCCTTGCCAGTTGTGTGCGAATCATAGGGTGCTACCTCAAAGTATAGTGGAAGACCATATTTTTACATTTGGGATGCTAAGCACATATGTTAGATGGGTATTTCATGGTGAACCATATGATCCTCCATATGAACCGGGGGAAGCACATCTTTATCATCAAGATCAAGTAGGGGAAGCAGGTGATGATCAACTAGATCAACTGACAAAGGCAGCTCCTGAGCATCTAGATCAACTTGGAGAAGGGGAAGAGAGAAAAAGCGCAAGCTGCATGAAATGGGTTTCATTTCTACTACTACTGCTATGCCAGATGCCAGGTATATCTGTAGAACGACAAATGTCCAGGTTGTATTTCTTTGATGTTTCTCTATAAATGTATATGTTAATCTACTAATCGAAGAAGCAGACAACCGAAGGGGACTTTGATGGTAATGATGATGACATGTTCAATGATGAGCCGGCACCTAAGGCTGTGGATCGGGTACACTTCTAGATGGATTTGGATGCAGGGCTACTGGTCATCAGGGGTGTACTTTTGGTGTCGTATGGGTAGTCTGATGACCACTAGACCAGCTGCAAAACTCTTGGGATCTAGAGCTATCCCATGATTGGATCGCTACGGTCATAGTTCTATAATATGGCGCTACCTATGATTTCTAGGCCTTTGTTAGCAGAACTGTAATTGGAAACTATTCCGTATATTAGTATATATATGTGTGTTTGTGTGTGTTTCTAGTCTGAAATCCGAGATTATCATTTTATCGGTCCCTAAATTGTTTTTGAGGCCCCAGCTCTGGTGCCCTATGATGCAACTACCGCCATCTTGTCCACTGCTCCATACAAATCAGCAAAAGGATAATAAGCTGGGATCAATTTGATTCGAAGAGGGGTAATTTTCTCTGTCCTTGGAGAGGAACCCGGGAGAACTAGTACTAGTACCAAGGGAAGGAGGAGGTTGGCTCGGTCAATTATCTCACCCACTTGATGTGGGACCCGCTTTAACTCACCCCTGACGTGGATCCCGCATGAAATAGCTATAGGCCACCACGTGATAGCTGGGATCAAAAATTCGGGATTCTCTCCTAGCAAAATGTTCCCGCCACTGCCACTTAAAAATACTTACTGTACAAAAAGTGTACTGCCCAGCCCTACTACTACTAAAGGAAATATGCCCTAGAGGCAATCATAGAGATGATTATATTTCATATGTATCCATGGGTTATTATAATGTTCCTTGAATATCCATATGTTAGGCAACTTATATTGATTGGCAAATATGTGAATTTTTTGTGAAACGCTTTACTTGTATGGTTATCTAATAGTTGTCCCTCATCGGATTTCATGTGAGGACACACGTGAATATTAGACTAGCACATCGATTGGTTGATGACTATGTTTTGCAAGTCATAGACATGGAGATGTCAAACCAATGATGTGGACACATGTTATGAACATGGGTTTGGACTGACCCAACTTGAGACTGGCAATAATACTTCCATCTCTCTCTACACATCGTGTATGTTTTGTCCTTAGACTTGAGATTGTCGCATGTACTTGAGATGTGGATCGACCTACTTTGGGGCTATCAAACACTGCTCCGTAACTGGGTAGTTATAAAGGTAGCTTTCGGGTTTATCCTTATACATGCTACAAGGCATTGGTCAATCGAGATCGGATTTGCCCCTCTCTACTTGAGAGAGATATCTCTGGGCCCCTCAAGTGATCAGATCTAGAAATGCATGGTTGTGCTACATACGGTTAAGAGTTAACCTAGTAAAGGGATTCCAAATCACAGTATCGAGAAAGAGAGGTCAGCTTGGAGCTAGACCAAATATCATAGGGCAAAGGGAAAGACATGTACACAACCTTGTGATGGTTCGTCTGAAGGATCTTTATGTGCGTTTAGGAGTTGGCACGTCTTGCTAGAGGTCGCTACGAACTATTGATGGAGTAAGTGTACTCGTGTCATGTCTATACGTGTATGAACCTATAGGGTCACACACTTTAGGGGCTGGAAGCCTAATGAGGATTTGATCCGAATTAGACCAGGCTTAGGCTACTAATGGGCTGCTAATGTAGAAGCCCACCAAGGATGCCTATATAAGAGAGAGTGAGGCAAGATGAATAGGGTTGGGCATTCCACCCAGCCGCCACTCCTCTCACGCCTGTGTTGCACGGGCAGACCTAGCAGTCTGGCGTGTGACCTTCCACTCCGGACATGTGGATACCTCGGAGGTGCTGTAACTGTAGCACTTGGACGAGCCGCTCAAAGGGGAGCTGCTCGTGGGACGAGGAAATGGAGGAGACGTAGAATATCTACACTGCCCCGACATGCTTCATCGAGTTCCGCAACTGCACGTCTAGTGGTAATCCCGTGATCTATGACAATAGTATCCCTGGTTGACATGGTAGATTTTTTGATTTACGCTAGTGTAGCCTACCTATCACACTTCAACTACTCCCCTGCCCATGCCTTTCTACCAACGGCAAGACAAGAAACCATCACTAGCTAGCTCCCATCTAGCAAGCAACTGTTGGAACCGGTACAATTTCTGATCGGGGAGTTCTCGTTGAAATAGGTGGGTGTATTTGCTCACCTCGAAATCCAGCTTTGCTTAATTTGCTTCCGATTGGGCCATTGGGGGTACTATTAGTACCAGGAGTAGTAGTATTCAGTATGCTTTGATTGTGGAGTTCTTGCTTATTGCTCACCTCAGAATCACCTAATTAGGATATTTTTCCTCTTCTCTGATCGATTGGGTCATTTGGATGGGGTGGGGGTGGTGGTTGGGGTTGGGGGATGGGGGTGGGGGAGGTGGTACTGATTTTGTATGGATTCGGGATCAGGGAATGTTCACCGTTGTTCTGATTGGGAATTTGGTCGGGTTCGATTTTGGTGTTCTTCACTTCTGTAACCTTTAGTTGCTACTCGTAATGTGCAATGGATTTTGCGTCAGATTCTGTATGGAGAACTATGGGTCAGTGGCGCACACGACCACTACGGACAGGGATGGTCCCGTCAGTTCCCTTAAAAGTTGGCTAAAAAAGGTAATGTAGTAGTATATTCGTTGTCTTCTTCCATTCTTTCCAATGCTGAAAGTGGTTGGCTGCAATCTAGATGTATCCCTGTGCTAAAGTTGTCTCTATCTGCATCCTGTTTTGGTGGAAGCCTCTGTGACACCATCTCTTCTTCATTTACTGTAGCACGGTGGTACATACCTGCAAACGTGTGGTGCTCCAGGTGCGGCAAACATGATGGTACTATTGGGTTCGCAGCATAGAAAACAAAATTTTCCAACGATGGGAACTATTGCCAAGATCTATCTATTAGATACAAGAAACGGGTGGTTATACATCCATAGAGAACTTACCATCAAAGACAACAAAGCTTTGTTAACGAGATGGAACTCGTGGATGATGTAGTCGTACACTTGCC